>QNTS01002366.1:143222-205868 GCA_003317085.1 Hucho hucho | reverse complement strand
GTGTACCCCAGAGAATGAAAGGGGTTCTTCAGCAAAAAGTCCACAAAGTTTTTGTCAGTGTTGGCCATTCTACCATTCTGGTGGAAAAAACTGCACTCTCGTGCTGGTAGCTAGCTAGCTACTAAAGTTAGCCAGGCTAACTTTTAAAAATGTTAATTGCACTAACTGGACACAAAAATAAAGTTCTAAAACCAAGAACACAATTTATAATATACCTTTTCCGTCTCCTGTAATTAATAATATCGCAAAAATGCTCAACTATCACTATTCACTCTTAATCTCTACCCAACAATGTCACAAAGCTTCTCAACACATAGATCCCCCTATAATGCTCTGTGGCACAATCCCAATACAACACACTAGATTCATTCTCTGATCCTAATTATATGATTGGATGGACAACATGTCAGTTCATACTGCAAAAGCATTGATTGGTTGGAGGACGTCCTCCTGTGGTCCTCCTGTGGTCTATGGAAGGCCTACGAGCCTCCTAGGTTTTGTATTGAAGTCAATGTAGCCAGAGGAGTACGGAAGCTAGCTGTCCTCCGGCTACACCATGGTGCTGCCCCAGTCAGTGCTGTTGAAGTTACTGTAGACCTTCATTGCAAAACAGTGTATTTTAATCAATTATTTGGTGACATATGAATATATTTAGTATAGTTTTATCTTAAAATGATCACTTTTTTAATGTTTCTAATGTTTTTATTTTAATTAAATTTCACTGAGGAGGATGGTCCTCCCCTTCTTCCTCTGAGGAGCCTCCACTGGTGTGTCCAAACCTTTGAACTGTACTGTATATTTATATACTTGTAGCATAGACTTGATTGGTCAACCCATAAAGTAGAAGAGCCAACAGAACCAGTGACTACTCAGCTTATTACACACATGTAGAATACACTGCACGCCAGTAAACACAGCAGAGGTGACAGCTCACATCCAATTACGATGGGCCATGAGCTGGTAGGGCGGTTTCGACAAGGAACCTGCAGTCTCATACATTAATTCTTGGAAGGGAATGATTGGGAATTGTCTAGGTTTAAAATTGTTCAGACAGCACTGTGATTTCACACACCTAGCTGGGACTGGTATGTACCGACATATCTGGAGAGAGCCTGATAATACTGAAGACTCCATTTCTGGTTCAATGTTCTTTGACAGTCTGTAATATAATGAAAGAGAGGCAACCTCAGAAGAATGGATTAAACTGAAGTTGTATGTTTAGTCTGTCTTTAACTGGAGTGCGTTGGGTGTGTGTTAGCAATGATTGAGGGGTTAAAAGCATATGGGTGAGATCTCAAATGCAGGCACTGAGATTAATTAAGCAAAACAGCTCTGAAGAGTGAGAAATAGCTGACATCACAAGCAGGTAATGTTAAAACACATTCTCGAGACTGAGAGGAAGTTGAACAGTTTAGAGTTGATTCATACTGTGAACAAACGTCCCGAAAGTTGAAGCTTTCGGGGAGGCAGCAACACTAATGACGGATATGAAAAATACTAATGTTTCAAGTTGTGCCTCTCTGACACCAATTAGTTAGCAGATATTGATAAATAAATCTGATATCCTGTCTTGATGGGTAGTTTTGAAGAGGCCATGATTAATTTTGCTATGTAATTTAGCCGTCACATAACTTTTGTTACTAAGAAAGTTTTGTCTCCAACTAGGTGCAAAGGAAACTTCCATAGTTTTTGGCAGAAAGTTGAAATACACTTGAAATGCTCTAAAGTATGGGTTGACCTTGCTTGCTGAGATAGTGCATTCATACTGAAACAACATATTCTCTGCTGCACTCCTGGAGGTACTTGTGTAAGTTTTATAGAAGGCCATGAACATCAGCAATAATACCTATATCTTGATAACATGTAAGAGCAATAACATTTCATACTAACAGATGCTTCGATGGATGCTTCCTTGAAAGGTAAGATGAGGTCACTACTCAACAGGGGACTGTGCAAGCAGATACACTGTAAGACAGATCATTTCCCTCATTATGATGATCTTGTCCATGTCTTTCTAAGTCTTTCTTTACCATGTTTGAAAAAAAATTGAATGTTTATTATACCAGCTCATTTCAACATGTTTGCATTCTATAAGCCATGACATTATCTTTGCTCTACCTCTTTACATTGGCAATATGGCAGCGCTACGCTGTTCTGACATGCATAACTTAATTCTCTATAAGAATGTGTCATAAACTTTTCAAATATCTGTAAACATTGCAATGTTAACAAAATGTAACTTGTTCCCTACTAAACTTGAGAATAATATTATTGAGAACATGGATTTATAATACCTTTGGTTGACGGATCGGGAAATCACATAAAATAAGGTCCGGGCCTTGACATACAGTATGCAATATACACAGCCACACTGGATGTGTCCCACAGGTTCATTTGGGACCTTAACAGAGGCATTATGAAATCATTTCACATGTAGAGATCAAATGTTTGCAAAACCACAAGCATCCAGGCCGTTTTTTACTTGAGAGCAAAGTCCATGTTACATGTGAAAGCCCCATCATGCATAGGGTTGGGTATTTTATTTTCCTAAAACAACACACCATTGGTATACTCTCTGTGTTATCAATATATTTTGTTTTCCTTACTCACCACTTACCCCATATGTAAAAGTCCCCCCAAAAGCTTGCACCCTGCATCAAATACATATCTCGTTAGCAGAAATAAATTCAAACAGTGCAGGCCCACGCTATTCTCTTGTTGTTATTGTTATCTAATGTGATAAAGGAACTGCAAAGATTGGAAAAACCTCTGAAATATCCTGTCAACATGAATTAACATTCCCACAGGAGTACAAAAACAACATTTTTTTATCCAGCTGTTTCAAAGACAACTACAATGCATGGGCCCACATAACCCATGCATCCCAGATTATAGTGCCTGTTACACCCACATTTCCTGAACGTTCTCTGAGATGACTTTTACATCACATTAACCAGTCATGGACACTTAGCATTTCCTCCCTAATTCCCAATGTTAAACTTGAGGACTGACTCTGTCCTTGAACGGAGCCAAGTGCTCCAACTCATCCATGGCACAGGCCCCAAGTTCATTAGACATCACGACAGACCGGACAGCCTCGCATGCGCTTAGTAATTAATGAAAGGGGCTTTCTTTTTGTGAACTCATCTCTCTCGTCTTGTAGCCAGTACTTTTCTACTAGCCATTATGATTTCCGAGTTCTCATTTTGAAAGGACCCGTGCTGTATTATAGACACTTGCAGCAAAAGGCATCAGTTAACTGTCTAATACTTTCTGCTGAGGAGAATAGAGCAGGGCTGAGATAGGCTTTCCCACAGAATTAATGAGGCCTGCAGTGAGAGACAGCCAAGACTAGGAAAAAAGGATGGACCTGCAGCCCAGGGATTTCTATTCAATAAGATTAACTGCAGATGAGCAGATCCCCTCAACCACTGTGTTATTATTCTCAGGAAATTGCAGCATCCTCTGGGGATAGTTTGGGTATTGTGTACAGGAGACGTCTGTCTCCTATGCTTGTGTCTCTCTGCTCTGTGTTTGATGGGCTGGTGTGCTGGTAGACAAAAGAGGAGGGTTGGGCGCTGTCATGTAAAACACAATGGCCAACAGAACAGCACAAAATACTTTACTGTGGACAACAGATACACCCTGAAGGAAGAGTGCAGTAGCAATTGTAGCATGTAAATCTTGGTGGGGCAAAACAAAAAGAAATGTGGGATGCAAAGCCACTACACAACACAACACTAAACAATACATTAATTGCACTATAGTGGTGACAAACAGCGCCCACAAACTGTTAGGGCCTACTGTACATAAAGCTGTCCCAGCAGCAGAGTCCCAACAGATGTCCCAAGACCTTACCACTGCTACACCTGACTATCAGCGTAGCCTTGTCTGGCAGTGAAACAGTTAATTCAGCCTCATCTACTGCCTTTAAAAAAACATAGCTGATATGGCTGACTTACTTAAACAAATGTGGTTTCTACTGACAATTGAAAGGTACAAACTATGGCATAAGGGAATCCATAATTTAAATTAAGACATTAATGAGCGAGCCAGGACTGACTAGTCAACGCAACTATTTGTTCAGCACTTTTGAAATATACAGAGACAGAATTCAGAACGTGGGCCGTTGTTACAGTGTTACTTTCTTAGCTACAGTATCTCCATGGCATATTACATAATTTATGCAGCAGCATATAAGACATTTTTGGACTCACGTTGTTGTAATGTGCCCACTTGACAAGGAAGGTGACGCGGCGGTCGTTCGTGGGCAAATTTTGTCATCAAAGAAAGAGAAAGGATTTACAATTCCAAGTTGGATGACCGTTCAAAACGTATATTGAGCTAGTTTATTCCCGACTTCCCAGTTGCAATGCTTGCAGTTAGCCACTGTCACCGATTCCATCCAAACCAGTCATTATTGAATTTGCGATTTCCAACTTGTTGTGCAATGTTTATGGCCGATGAACACCGATACGTTTTATCTATATTTTCTCTTCATTATTTCTCTTCATATGACAAGGTTTAAAAAGGATTTGGCAGTAGATTGTCTACTTGATTCGTGGCAGGTAGCATAGTGGTTAGAGCGTTGGGCCAGTAACTGCTCCTGAACAAGGCAGTTAACCCACTATTCCTAGGCTGTCATTGTAAATAAGAATTTGTTCTTAACTGACATGCCTAGTTAAATAAAAATGACTGCTAGCTAAGATTTTGAAAGTTAGACATTGACAGTCCAATCAAAGATACCGTTTTGACGTCATTTTATCTGTGGCCAATGACCTTGAGCCTTCTTGGAAAGGCACTTCTAATGTAAGTCTATGGCAGGACACAAAGGGCTTACATTTTTTATGTCTACCCTTACTAAGGGCAGGTGACGTAGTGTCCCCATGAGTGACAGAACACTGAGCCAATTATTAATTATTGATTTGGATTTGGTGCAACACTCCTATTTTCTGCTGGCATGCCCCACCACCACAGAAAGCACTGAGCTAGGCTGAAACACATGCATTTTGGAACTGCCTGTTTTTATGTGGCTTTATTAACTCAATTATGCATTTTTTTTTACATTGTTTGCAAACTGATATGTGACACTTATTAATGCCAAAATAACATGCAAAACAGGCAAGCCCCCTGCCCTGAATGACGGGTCGCCACATGACGAGTGCATTACAGAATGGCTCTATATTGTACTTCAAACACGTTACAATTCCCAGAAACTTGTCAGTAGATGTCTTCTTCTGTGCATGTAGTGTATAATACTGTCCAAAATAAGATACAGGAAGTCCAAAAGAACTCAATACAAAGAACTGTGATTGCTGCGTTAAGATTCAATTAAAGTATATTTGCTAACTTTGCTATACTGTGTATACAGCTACAGGGCACCAACATTGCTTTGTCATTTAGAAACCTTTTTAATTAATAGTAGCATTCACATATAGGCTACATTTTCCTCAACTGTCTACAGCATCTTCAAAAACCACATGTTTTGCAAGTACAATCTCATAATGTAGAATGCAAACTTATCAGAGCACCTCCACAGAGGAAAAGAGACATATCTAGTACATCAGGTCTGAAGTACGCACCAATAGTTGTGTAAAAGTGTCACACCCTGATCTGTTTCACCTGTCCTTGTGCTTGTCTCCAACCCCGCCAGGTGTCACCCATCTTCCCCATTATCCCCTGGGTATTTATACCTGTGTTTTCTGTCTGTCTGTGCCAGTTCGTCTTGTTTTGTCAAGTCAACCAGCGTGTTACTTCGTGCTCCTTCTTTTTCCTATTCTCAGTTTTTTGCTAGTCCTCCCAGTTTTAACCCTTGCCTGCCTTGACTCTGAACCCGCCTGCCTGACCATACTGCCTGCCCTGACCTCGAGCCTGCCTGCCACTCTGTAGCCCCTGGACTCTGACCTTGTTATGATATTTTGCCTGTCCACGACCATTCTCTTGCTTGCCCCTTGGATACTAATAAATATCAGAGACTCTAACTATCTGCCTGCCTCCTGTGTCCGCGTCTGGATCTCGCCCTGTGCCCTAAAAGTGTGATATTGAAACAAGCTGCCTGGAGATAGGAAAACAGAAACTACTATAGTGGGTACATTACTCATCTGCGACGATAACCTCCCCATGGGCACAGATGAAACTGACCAGATTGTCCTAATTTGGATCAAGTACAAATAATTTGTTAAGTTGGGATCATTGTGCTAGAAAAGAGTGGCAGCTGTGATGAGCTATGAAGACTGGCTAACAAGTTACTGTAATATCTGAAGACAAAAGTTTGTGTTTCAAGGGTTGCACACAAACTGTGCAAAATGAAAGGCTTTTATTACTCTATTAACCCACTCTACTGACTGAGCTTAATAGCCCTAGGGCTCTATTGGCAAACATATGGTCGACAAAAAAAACAGTATCTAATCAAAGCGATTAGATACTGTTTATAACAAAGTTGTGTTCATGACAAGGTTACACCGTTTCAAAGCGTCACTCTGCAAAATGTTGCACAGGAAAATTAACCAGCTACTGTCATTTATTGAATTATCAGCATCCGTGACGCATATAGGGCATGTCATATCCCGGAGACATAAACATTCCTTAGTTATGACAAGATGCAGAGTTGCCGCCTCTTCACCTAGCTTCTGTTGAGGTATGCTGCTAACTGTTCAGCATTGCTATGCAGTTCAGAGAAATCACATAGAAAAGGGAGATCACACACTGCGTTTGCCTGAGACAGCTTTGAGCATTGTTTGTCTCCTATTACATAACGGGCTCAATCCTAATTGCCAGATACATGCACAAGATGAAAACTTCATTAGAGATGTGCAACAGTCAGAGGAGCCTTCTGATAAAAAGGAAATGGAAGGTACAAGGGGAGGTTGTGGGGGGAGGAGGGGGTTTACAAAGATCAGAAATGTGGCATAGCAAGATAGGTCTGTGAGTTATTTAAAACATTCCACAGGCAAGTGATTCCAGGATATGTCATGAGTGTCAGAGAGGCAGCAGTAGCAGAGAGTGGTGCATTAGGTACATGGGGATAATGAGGAGGTACAGAGATCGGACAGGCAGCCTCTGAATAGAACCATTCTACCAGCCAAGTGATTACCCAATGTCACAAATATCATGCCGCAACACTAAAAGAACGAGTGGGTATTGCCTCTTCAGCTTGTTAAACCTCCTCCTCTCTCCTCTTTGCATATTGCACAGAAATTATGAAGTTGTCAAGAGGAGAAAAGGTTGTCATTGGAGGGGTGATCTGGAATTTGTCGTCTGTCATTGTGTTTGGGTTAAACGGGCTGTCCTGTGAAGACTCACAGACTGCAATTGACTAGCATCTGGAGACAATGGACACATTCATTGGTGGAACTCTTAGCTAATGCTTTGGAGAAGCTTGTCGAGGGGGCAAATCAATAGAGCTTTTATTTTGGGCTCGTTACATGCCAACATTCTGCCCTGCGCTGTAACTAACGCTCAGGCATCCCCTCCCAGTCACAGCAAGCCTTCGCCGATGATTATCACAATACAGTAACAGGTCTGAATGCTGCTGGCCACGCTCAGAGGAAAAGGCCTAATTAATAAGACTATAATCCGGGCTAGGAGGGGGCTGCTGAAAGAAGGGAGAACGACAGAATGACGGCCGCAGAGCCAGAGATCTCCTCAGAGCTCACACTGCATACTGCTGCTGGAGTAAATTCTTATTTTTTTATCAAATTTTTATCTCATCATTTGGGTCATCATTTGGGCCATTATTATAATATTTTTATTCCAGGCAGTAGGAATGCAGAGAGAGAGAGATGCTCAGAGGAAGTGAGCTGATAATCAGCTACTTGTCCCTGAAGACACAAACAGTAACACAAATCACTCTGCCAAAAACGTTCATCACATTTAAATGCCAAAACCTCCTGAAAGACATGTTGGGGAAGTGAAAGGCCCATCCAGGCCATTGACCATGACAAAGTAAACTTCAAGGCTGCTTTTCCAGGGACTGTTAAGTGGATTCACTCATGCGAGTACTATTGCAGTCTGCGATTGACATTCCTTAAAGGGAGACCCAACATAATTTAAGAGCTATATTGGTTCAAACTCCATTATATCCTCTGTCCCTCAAAATAATATTGAACTGACATTTAAATGTCAGAGCGCTCCCATAACAAATACCTGAACTACACAGTGTACAATACATTAGGAACACCTTCCTAATATTGAGTTGCACGCCCTTTTGTCCTCAGAAATTCGTTGGGGATGGACGAAAGCGTTCCACAGGGGTGCAGGCCCATGTTGACTCCAATGCTTCCTTCCCACAGTTGTGTCAAGTTGTCTGGATGTCCTTTGGGTGGTGGACCATTCTTGCTGCACACAGGAAACTGTTGAGCGCGAAAAACCCAGCAGCGTTGCAGTTCCGTACCCCGTTCAAAGGCACTTAAATCTTTTGTCTTGTCCATTCACCCTCTGAATGGCACACATACACAATCTATGTCTCAATTGTCTCAAGACTTAAAAATACTTATTTAACCTGTTTCCTCCCTTTCATCTACTCTGATTGAAGTGGATTTAACAATAAGGGATCATAGCTTTCCCCTGGTCAGTCTATGTCATAGAAAGAGCAGGTGTTCCTAATGTTTTGTATACTCAGTGTACATAACTTGGTAATATTGTGAGTTGTAATATATTAAAAGTTGTATATATGAAGCAGTATGCAATCATGTCATGCAACAGTTCTGTGCATACTAATGCACAAAAAAGCTATATTGTGATAGAATACAACTAAAGAGAATGCAAGTGCAATGGATGTGTATGTTTTTTTCCCATAATAATATGCAAAATTACTATGTGAAAGCAATTCTTTAGTTGAAGCACATCCTCAGTTTTCCACATTACATGTTCACTTTTAATAAAAAATGGTCTGTCTGAGCAATTTAGTTGTTTGCAGAGTGCTTTGTGGCAGAAAATGTGGCATCGTTTCAGACGACAGTTGCATCCGTATGACGCTCTTTTGATACATTATTATTCGTTTTTTCATGGAGGCTCTACTTTGATGTTGCCATGGCAGCTGTAGATTAATTACTACCTGCCAGCAGTTCCTTAAAAATTTATTTGCAGAAGCATCTCCAAGTATGACATCTTGCTAAATAATGCAAGGCCGAAATGGAACAAGTCTCTCCTTTTTCAGCTGTTGCAGGGCCAAACACAAATGAGAAAGGGAAGAAACTGATCAAATAGACTTCTAAGTTTCAATTCTCTCCTTGTTAATGTGTTCAAAAAGGCGTTGAGTAATGTGGTACAACTTCAGATGAGAAAGCAGGGTCTCAGAAGTGGACCGCTCAACGTCTAATTACCCCAACCCGCCAGTACCCTAATTCTTCTGGAGGCAGAGCCTTGGCTCAGATCCCACTGATGAACCTAATGAGAGGGTGGACATGACTTTCAACAATCGCATTACCACTGAGTGGGTCACAACAACCACTCACAACCTCCTGAGAATTAGTGATGAGAAAAAATTCAAGTAGATATTAAACAGAACTGGTGCTTCTTTGCTCATGTGACAACAGGTAGAGTTCTGAGGATATTTTTATGCCTCCATAAAAATGACGCTTCGATTTTCAATCGAGAAATATCATGAATTGAGAAAGATCCTTTGCATGGAGACATCATGTAGCATTGTCCTGACCTTCACTGTTACTCAGTTCCCAGGGTGTCAGTGGGGTAGAGTAATAACACATAATGATTGTGTTGACCCGTACATTCGCAGTGTTCCCGGGGCTGTCAGCAGCTTCGTAGTGTTCTCTCTGCTGAGTGTTTCATTAGAGATAACAGCATGTGGAACGCTATGGATGGAGCTTCACAGTAGTAGCCACCTGCTATAGCACCAAAATATAGTATTCTCTAACCACCTTTTATATCCTCCTTTCCTCGCTCCCTTAATTACACTGGATGGTGTATCAATAAACCCAGTCACTACAAAGATACAGGCATCCTTCCCAACTCAGAGAGGAAGGAAACTGATCAGTGATTTCACCATGAGACCAATTAAACAGAGTTTAATGGCTGTAATAGGAGAAAACTGAGTATGGATCAACAACATTGTAGTTACTCCACAATACTCATCTAAATGACAGAATTAAAAGAAGGAAGCCTGTACAGAATAAAAATATTCAAAAACATGCAACCTGTATGACACTAAAGTAAAGCTGAAAAAAATGTGGCAAAGAACAACACATCACTGAGTACCACTCTTCATATTTTCAAGCATAGTGGGGACAGCATCTTATTATGGGCATGCTTGTCATCAACAAGAACTAGGGAGTTTTCTAAGATAAAAAGTAAATGAATAGAACTAAGCACAGTCAAAATCCAAGAGGAAAAGCAGACTGAACCAGGTTTCCAACAGACACTGGGAGACACATTCAGCTTTCAGCAGGAAAATAAACTAAAACACAAGGTCAAATTTACAGTTGCTTACCAAGACGACATTGAATGTTGTTGGGTGGCCTAGTTACAGTTTACTTAAATTGTCTTAAATCTATAGCAAGACTTGAAAATGGCTGTCTAGTAATGACCAAAAACCAACTTGACAGAATAATGTTGAAATATGTGACCCATTTCAGGAAACTAGGCATATGTGACTGGTCACTACTTCACAGGAGAGCCATTTGAACTTAAACCTTTTTTAAATAAGAAACTTGAATGCCATCTGTAAATACAAATACAATTGTTAAATTACGAGCCTAGTTGGTTTAGCCAAAACAAAAGACTGCAACCTTCCCACTAGCCATGATTGGCCGAGATAATGAGTGGGCTGGACATGCCGAGAGATGAGTTTGGATTGGTCTGCCATATAGCTAACTTCTGACTATTTGAGCTGGCCAATATCTCTAACGAGGCTTTTTTAAATATATTGCGTAGTAAAACTGCATAAGCCTAATGTCAAGTTAAAGTGTACTGTTAGCTAGCTAACGTTACATGTATGCTCTCCACTTTCTGGAGAACCGAGTTTTAAAATCAGTGGAATTCGAGTATCTTCAAGCTGAGGGCAACCGTGGCATCCGACAGGAGACGCGTCCATCGATGTATACGCGTAAAATAGTCTAGCTTGCGTCATGAGTTGGGAATATGGTTCATTGTTTACCTACCTAGCTAGCTAGCTACATGTCTTAACAAAAGACTCCACTATGCAAGTATACATTTCAGTAGACTGTCACTGCAGCAACCTATTGATAGACGTACTAGCTGGTAAATTCGCTCAGGCTATCTACTCTGATTTCAGACCACGGGTAAGATAGTCTAGTTAGCTACATTTCCCGGAATTACACGTTTCTAATTTTGACAGAAAGTGGTTTAATTTCAAGTTAAAGTGTACTGTTAGCTAGCTAGCTAACATTAGCTGGCTGGCTCGCTAGCTAACATTACGTGTATGATCTTATTATTCGTATCTTAGACCCATTTGCTTGACTAGTTATAGCCTAATGTTAGCTAGCTAACATTGAACCTGTTTGGTTAGCTACCTGCAGATTCATGCAGGGTAGTAACATCATGAGTTGGGATTACGGTTCATTGATAACCTAGCTAGCTAGCTACATGTCTTAACAAAAGACTCTCATCCGAGTGTGCCAGAGCACAGAAAAACTGATGCATTTACGAACGCTCAACACCTGTTGAATACGGCCGGTATCAGTAAACTACGGCAATTTTTTTTTTATTCAATTGTTGCCAGCAGCACAGTTATAGTCACCAACACTCTGGATAACATGAAAACAGACTTACCAGCTCTGCTAGGGCAACTAAAAAAGACAGAGTGGGGTGTTCTCCACGTGTCTGGAAGCAGCTAGCAAGCTAGCCAATGTTAGCCAGTTAGCTTGGGTGCTTGACTGCCATTGTGAGGTCAGAACGCTCGGATCAACCCTACTCCTCAGCCAGAGCGTCCACTGTTGCAGTCACCAACGCTCTGGATAACTTAACAGCCTAACCAGCCCTGCTAGGGCGAGTAATGTTTAGTGAACTGTTCTCTCGTATGTGTCTGGAAGTAGCTAGCATAGCTATTTTTCATTAATAATAATAGTGGTCGCAGCGGTCTAATGCACTGCATCTCAGTGCAAGAGGCGCCACTACAGTCCCTGGTTTGAATCCAGGCTGTATCACATCCGGCCGTGATTGGGAGTCCCATAGGGCAGCGCACAATTGGCCTAGCATGTCCGGATTTGGCCGGGGCAAGCCATAATTGTAAATAAGAATTTGTTATTAACTGACTTGCCTAGTTAAATGAAGGTTACATTTAACATTTTTAATTATGAACAAAACAAAAACTGAAATATACAAAAAGAGTACATAAACCTAACAGACGGGTATTACATATCGAGATACATTTTCAATTTGTCCAAACTTTTTTTTTTTTTTTTTCTTCTTTTTACAGTTACTGATAGAATTGAATTTTGTTTTTGAAATTATCTTAAACAATGTGAAGAGGGGTTTGTTCTCCGCCCACTTCATTTCATGGATAAAGAATCTGGCATGAAAAATAAACAAATTAACAATAAAAGTTAAATCAGGGTCCATATAATTTGGATCAAAATAAAACGTAATATCAGTCTTTCAAATTAACATTAATAGTAGTTTCTTTTAAAATAAAATCTTCTAACTCCAAAATCTTCTGACTTAAGAACAGTCCCAAAATAAATGGTCAAGAGTCTCTGGGTCACAACAACAAAACACACGTGTTATCAATAGCTATTTTGAATGTGTGTATAATAAAGGTCTTTACAGGGTTCCTTGACTGCTGTTGTTAGTACAGAACGCTCGGATCAAACCTTAAAGAGATGGTTGAGCTTAAGAGGGTGTGAACGATGCTGAATGGGTATAGACAAAGAAGGGTTCTCCATTAGTAGTACCCAAACATTCAAAGGCACTTTTCTCAAAAGTGAGTTTACAAGTTTATCAACATTCAAAGCAAAATTACTTTCCATTGTTCCTCAACTGTAATGTATGATATACCATTTTGTAGCTCTGAGTCTCTACTTTTATCCAATGAAAAAAGCACAACTTCAAATTTTGCTACGTAAGACCGATTTGAGCCGGTCGGTCACATATTGTACAATCCAGGTATGCAAAGCTCTTAGAGATTTACTCAGAAAGACTCACAGCTACTTAGGAAGCAGTGGGGCGCTAGTCCCGACACTACCCGGGGAAATGTGAGGCACCAAATTCAAACACGTTTTCACTTTGTCATTATGGGGAATGATGTGTAAAATTGACTTAATACAATTTAAATTCAGGCTGCAACACAACAAAATGTGGAATAATTCAAGGGGTATGAAATCCCCCCAAGAAATGTTAACCTCCCCTGTTATTGTAATGGGGGTATGATATTTGTGCACTCATCATTTTTCAGAATTAATTCTGTAATCATGGTAGCATCCACATTATTGTAAAAGTGTTTGAAACATATTCAATTCTTATTTACAATAAAAGTGACTCCAAAATGACACAATATATTATTTACCATTATTTTCTATTGGGCACAAAATAATCTGAAACACAATCAAAACAAACAGCAAATGTATCCAACAAATGTGTACAGTCACACGCTTGATGTAGTCATTGAGTGCTATGAATGGGACTAAATACTTATCAAAAGATAAATACTTATCTTTTTGATATCTTTAATACACATTTAAGTGAATTTTACTAATACCTGTAGTCCCCTAAAATGGGGGGAATATGTAAAAACAAATGGTACACCTGATATGGATTAAAATACCCTCAAATTAAAGCTGACAGTTTGCACTTTATCCTCATAGTCATTGTATATTTAAAATCAAAAGTGCTGGAATACGGAGCCTAAACAACAACAAAAATTTGTCACTGTCCCAATACTTTTGAAGCTCACTGTGTAAAAGTGGTTAGAAGTCCTAAATCACGCTGGCTTTACGGTGGAACTCATTGGGTTAAACAAGCCAAGCAAGCTGTTTATGTGAGTAAGGTATAGCTATCTGGCTAGCTAGGTAGCTATGTCAGTAAAATAGCTAAAACAAGTTAGCTAAGCAGCTGATCAATTCACTAGTGCCGAGGTGCTTGCACATCATTTTAGCAGGAGGTAGCCACTGTTTTGTTTTTATTTTCTCACATTTGCAAATGATTAAATCACTGTCAAAACTTGTGATATTTTAGCTAGCTATTCTGCTTATTTATTATATAATCAATTAGAGCGCGCAATATCATAAATTAGGAACTATGTTTTCATATTTAAATGGCGGATGCTCGGGAATATTACAATTTGAATATGAGTTCCACGTCCTACAAGATAGATTGGTTGAGGAGCGAGCATCACGAAGGAGTGATGCCATCTGCAATTACATTTGAAATAAAATATGAAGTATTTAAGTTAATGTAAATTACTTTACATGGAACATGGAATGTGTTGTGATTATGTTATTCAATCTCATACACGACATACAGATACAGTATATGAGTAGTTGTGGACAGAAATATTTATCATGTATGATATTCTATATACCTCACATGCAACTCGTAATAAGACTTAGCAATTAGCCCATTAAATTAATTATCTTTATCTGTCACGATTGTCTGAAGAAATAGACCAAGGCGCAGCGTGGTTGTAGTTCCACATATTTAATAAAGAGAACTTTCAAAATACAAAAACAAACAATCAAATAAATGTAGTACAGCACATACAACTATCACAGTACAATCACCCACAACCTAGGTGGGGGAATGAACAAACTATATAGGATTCCCAATTAGAGGCAACGAACAACAGCTGCCTCTAATTGGGAACCACACAAAACCAAAACATAGAAAACACTAGAAACCCCTAGTCACGCCCTGACCTAACACCATAGAGAACCCAGAGGGCTCTCTATGGCCAGGGCGTGACATTATCTGACTCCATAAGATAAATAGCAATATGCAAGAAGACTATGGTTGAGTTACAGTAATAGGCAATGAAGAAATGTCGGAGAATGGAATTAAATACAACTTGCCTAGTTAAATAAAGGTAAAATAAAATTTTAAAATACTTTGTAAAATGAATGGATTCACAGACAGTACAAGGCATAAACTTAAGTTACAAAGCATTAACAAACATTTCAAGGCATTCTTCTAAGCATGGTCAGAGAGAGAGAGCGAGAAACCATAGCCTGAAAGGCCATGCCTCAAAAGTCCATGGGGTGGAGAAAGAGAGAGAGAAAGTATCTCACCACGGCAGGTCAGGAACAAGTAAGAGAAAGAACAATGACTCTTAGACACTTTTATGAGCATCTGCATTGTGTTGATTCATAACCTGAGTTGTTGACCAATATTATTACTGTAAAGTTAACCTCCAATCAGATATCAGACCTACCATTGTCAGACCTCTGTTTTTCAGAGGTCTGACAATGGGGGTTGGCAAGACCAGCACAGAGAATGTTGAATTCCTAAGACAACATATAGCAAATTCTTGCATGTAGTTGATAAGAAGAGTCACTTCTGGGGTTGGGCTACCCTACAGTGTTATGAAAAGGTATGAGCATTTGCCAAGCATTACATTGTTGCACAATACCACGCAGTTACCTGGAATATATATGTGTGTTCTTGCAACTATACACAGCAACTCCTAGTCACTAAATAAAAATATAAATTGGCAAGTTTCATGATATTACATTGAAATCATTGTTATTACGTATCTTATTAGCAGGTACCAACCAGCTATGTAATTACGTTGTGTTTATCAACGTAGCTATGTAACTGCATATGTTAAATCCATGGCTGGGGTGTTGACGGGTCTTGAAAACAACTACCTCTCACAGTCTCACGTCAGAATTAGACGTTCACCCATGTTTCAGAATTAGATGTTCACCCAAGTTGTTGCAAATGTCAATTTTAAAAGTGTTTAAGGTTGGAGTTAAGTATTGACTCCGAAATCGTAGGTTTAGGCATTAACTCCAAATGGTTAAAGTGTGGGATAGGCTTAAAACAAAAATCTCGAAAACAACATTCTATCGCTGGATTTCATCTTGCAACCTTTCGAATCAGAGGCAGATGCTTACGCCCATCCACCATTCCCATCCACAACACCCTAGCAAAACTGAAACCTAATTGAAGGTAAGAGCGCTCACTGTTGCCCCTAGTGGACGATTGCCATGTCATCTCCCGACATCCTCAGACATGGATGGACGTCGAATACTGACTTATATTACAGGTGACCTGGCTCCTTAAAAAAGCCTAGGGCTAGCCTTTAGGCCATAGTTTCTGTTAGAAATGGAAAGTACAATGAGGGGTATTATCATAGGGAGCAGCTTGACATGTTGTAATGCATCACAGGGCTCTTGGTGGCAGCTCTGTTGGAACCTGTAGGAGACCCTGGTGGTAGACGTGTCCTTCCATCCCCCTCACCCTTCTCTCAATGATTAACGTTTCTGTCATTACAGTCACAGTACGCCTTGGAAGCCCTGTCCTGTATTGACACAAATTGTGTTGTGTGTGTGTGTGTGTGCGTGCATGCGTGTGTGTGTGTTTGTGTGCACACTGCGCAGGAGGTTTTCATTAGAGTCACAGTGTGGCAGTGACAGTATGAGAGTCGGTGACCTGTGCTCAGGGTCAACAGGGCTGTAAATAAAAACATGATTCATCAGTCACACAGAAAAATTTGGGAGGAACAGGAGTCAGAATGACAGGACAGAAAATAAATACAATAGCAAATTATGCAGCAAGTTACAGGGTGAAGGAACACAACCATCATGGTGCTGGAAGTACACACATAGCTTAGGAAGTGATTAAGCTATGACAGTTGCCTACGAGTGAACAGGCCTCAGAGTGATGTTTCCTTAGAATTATGCCAGTGACATATAGTGCTTAAGTCAGGTAATTGCTCTGAAATAATTTATTGTCCTTGAGGGTGGATTGAATGATTATTTCATAAGAAATGACAGAAATGACAGGCAGAGAGGAGACAACACAAGTGCCACCATGATTTGCATCACCAATACAATTGCAGGCTTTCAAACAGGGAACCTGGTATCATCAAAACTATTAATGGAGCAAAACGAGAACACCATCGTGTAGGCGTCCTAGAGCAAAATAACCGACATGTTTGTGTTAGTGAGAGTGTCATCGTGTTCATGAGAGTCTCATCTTTTCATAGTTTGTGGTATTCATTTGTTGTAGGCCAAACTGCTCGGACGCTACAGACGTTTTCATGAGAAAACCGATTTTCAGATGTCTCATGGTCTGACAAACACTGCTTTAGTTCTGCCACCCTTCACCGCAGATGCGGAAAGGGGACATCGGCGGATGCAGTGGACATATGCAAAAAAACTGATATCTCTAGTTTAAATTGACAGATTTTGGGGGAATTATTTTATTATGCTAATTTGATTTCCACGGGGCTGGACAGACTCTAAGGACAATGGCGAATATCCTGTGAATAAAGCATCTGGTGGCTCACAAATGTGTGTTGATAAAAACGGGTAACATAAGTTCCAGGGAATGTGCCAAGTTCTTTGACCAATAATGAGATGGGTAGAAATTGTTACTGTTTTCATTCACTTATTACTTATAGTTGGCACCATAATGACATCAAAGTCATTCAGTCAAAAAAAAGTAATACCGTTCCGATGACCTGCAAATACAATTGACAACTTCCCTGACTGCTCTTAAAGATATTTACTTCACTTTGGTACTCCTCGCCAACTTCCATTTGATCACAAGTCAAATAAAGCTGCTGCCATATTAAAACATGAGCGTAAAGAAGTTCTGCTCTAGAGAGCCAAGCCAATAATTCAATCAGTAACTCATCAGAACTTGCAAATCCACTATTCAAATGCAGATTAATGATTGAGGGTAAGAATGCAGAAGAAAAAGTTATTGAGCTTTGAATAGTTTAACACTAATGCCTCCATTAATTATACAGATTACTGTACATCAAATCCAATCATATTTTCTAGAATGATACTCTATGAAGATTCACTGCATTCATATCAACCATATCATGATGAGATAACATTGTGTGTGGATGCTTGGAAACAATTAAAATTACATAGACATAGAATATGTTTCTAACACATATTTTAATCCTTAGGAGTCTAAACCGGGGAGAGGGGGTTCTACTAAGCAAACATCTATAATTGTTAGATATTTGATTTCTTTTTTAGGACCCCTTTAGGTAAAAAATAAATGTATTTGATGAAATTTGACCTTACTGCTATTAGCCCATAGAAGCACATGGAAAAACAGCTAGTACAAAAATGAATCTGAAGGAAGTTTGTTTTAAAGTGTCTGTCCTATTTCTGAGTCTGTAATGGAACCCACAAATGCTGATGCTCCAGATACTCAACTAGTCTAAAGAAGGCCAGTTTTATTGCTTCTTTAAGAACAACAATTTTCAGCTATGCTAACATAATTGCAAAAGGGTTTTCTAATGATCAATTAGCCTTTTAAAATGATACATTTGGATTAGCTAACACAACGCGCCATTGGAACACAGGAGTGATGGTTGCTGATAATGGGCCTCTGTACGCCTATGTAGATATTCCATAAAAAGGCATCTCATACACTCATATTCCAGCTACAATAGTCATTTACAACATTAACAATGTCTACACTGTATTTCTGATCATTTTTATGTTTTTTTAATGGACAAAGAATTTGCTTTTCTTTCAGAAACAAGGACATTTCTAAGCGACCCCAAACTTTAGAACGGTAATGAATGTCCTGGTGAGACATTAGGTGTAGTCACACCCTGCCTTGTTATACGCCAACACATGGTAAGAGGAATGTGATTCTCTGTAATATGATCAGTTAGACCCTCCCTGATGACCCTCGCATCGCTCTGTCTTCCCTGTCAGCTTGTGGGGAGATTGATGACAGCAGAATGTTAGCACTCTCACTTTAAAACTAACCACCAGCTGTCAGTCTCAGGTATAAGCCATGGGACCTCCTTTTCCCTCTGCAGTAAATAACTCATCCCATCTCTCACTCCGGGTTTTTGTCCTGTAGCCAATTTAATTCCCTTTCGGTCACAGATGTTTACTCTCATTTAACCAGCAGAGCTGTAGCTGTGCATCTTCTCTCTTATTAGAAAGAGCCTACGAGTTCTGTCCAGACCTCTGCACTGCAAAGCGATGACACTTGCCATTTGGCTCACTATTATAGGAGAATAGAGTGAAAAGCGAGTCGGTCTGACCCCACAAGGGCTTTCAGACATAAAACGGTGACCCTCAGTTGAGTCAATGCTCCTCACTTTCCACACAACATACACACAGCACTGTCCCCTGGAGAAGGAGAGAGAGAGGGAGGGGAAAAAAGAGAATCGAGAGAGTGCAAAGGGCTAAGTGCTTGGCTAAGATTAATAACATATCTTAATGTGAGACACTAGATAGACAGACAGGACAATAACCATCAATATGACATTGCGCCTAGAACACAACCCATTTAATGATTGCCAAAAACCACTGGTAGAGAAGACCCAAGTACAATCCAAGTACAATATTGAACATAATGTTACAATAGGAGACCTTACTTAGCTGTTAACCAGCTGTTGGAATACTTAATTGTACACAAACTTGTTTTCTTTGATTAAACAGCCCAAAAATACCTCTATCTGTTTCAATGTACTATCACGGCTCAGAAGACCCAGATGAAGACAGTTTCGAAGTAACAAAAGTTTATTACAAAAACAGGGGCAGGCAAACGCCAGGTCAAGGGCAGGCAGAGGTCAGTACTCCAGCGCAGAGTCCGAAAGGTACAGAACGGCAGGCAGGGTCAGGGTCAGGGCAGGCAGAATGATAAAAAAACGGGAAAGCTAGAAAACAGGAACTAGAGAAAGACAGGAGAAAAACACTGGTAGGCTTGATGGAACAAAACTAGCAACAGACAAACAGAGAACACAGGTATAAGTACACTGGGGATTAATGGGGAAGATGGGCGACACCTGGAGGGGGTGGAGACAAGTACAAAGACAGGTGAAACGGAAACGGATAAGGGTGTGACAGTACCCCCCCCCCCCCCCCCCCCCCCCNCTCTCCTCCGGGCCATAACCCTCCCAGTCAACCAGGTACTAGAATCCCTTGCCCCGCTGTCGAACTTTCAGGAGGCACATCACCGTGTACACCGGTTGGCCGTCAATGAGACAGGGAAGAGAGGTGGGCCTAGAAACAGGAGACAAAGGGCTGTGAGACATAGGTTTAATCCTAGACACATGAAAATTGGGATGTATACGGGGGGTATTGGGCAACATAAAACAGCTTATGGGCTAATAATCTTGGAGATGGGGAAAGGGCCAATAAAACAGCAGCCAGTTCATACTATCACGGCTCAGGAGAAGACCCAGATGCAGACAGTTTCGAAGTAACAAAAGTTTATTACAGAAACAGGGGGGCAGGCGACTGGTCAAGGGCAGGCAGAGGTCAGTAATCCAGGGTGGTGTGTCAAGGTACAGAACAGCGGGCAGGGTCAGGGCAGGCAGAATGGTAAAAAAACGGGAAAGCTAGAAAACAGGAACTAGAGAAAGACAGGAGCACGGGAAAACCACTGGTAGGCTTGACGAAACAAAACGAACAGGCATCAGACAAACAGAGAACACAGGTGTAAGTACACTGAGGATAATGGGGAAGATGGGCGACACCTGGAGGAGGGTGGAGACAAGCACAAGGACATTTGAAACAGATCAGGGTGTGACAGTACTTCTGCATGTCTACAAATCAATAATTAATTCACAGCATGTACGGCTTAATTCTTATAACACCCAACAAACACATCACTCAAGGAAAAATGAAGCTCATTAAAAGGATTACTTTCTGGGGTGATAAAAAAATGGGGATGTTTTTGCAATACTTTCTCACTCTCAGTAATGGGGGGAAAAAATCAGCAACTTTTCACACAAACCCAACGATCGGATTCCGTTAATCTAAATTTGCCATTTTACTTCATACACAAATTCAGAGCATACATAGCATCTATCTGCAATCAACTTGTGCAACAAAAGCCAAATGTCTAATTTATTTATGATAGTTCTCACCCCAATGGGTAAACTGCACTTGCTGAATTACAGAAGCTGAATGTCAGGGGAATTTCCCTTCAAAGCAAAGGTGCACTGAGTGGGTCACTGTTCAGCCTTTCAAATGTCAGTCACAGCTCTGCAGGGCTTCTGGTCTCACAACAGGCAAAGGCAAAATACTTCATGCTTTGACTTTGTTGTTTCTGAAAAAAATATTTATGTATCAGTTATAAAGAGCGCTAGTATGGGATGTACAGAACAGAGCACATTATTTCCATTCCCCAGGCAAAGTTCACTAAAAGCTCTCCCCAGCCCACAAGGCCATGATACCAATTACGAGAGCTAGTCCAGTGAGCATGCCCAGTAGAGACTAAAAACAAATGCTTCAGTTCTTCTCTGGCTGAACTGCTAGCCCTCATAGAGACCCACAGTGAGGCTGTATCAGACCCAGTGGTCAAACTCGGTCGGTTTGGTTAGGTTTTGTATAGCAAAGTTGTGGCTCTAATGCGGGCTGGAGCTAGCACGGCCAAGCATGGCCGGGTACTGGACCAGCTACAGGGTCTGCCGGTGTTTCATCTGTGACCTTGAGGGAGCGGGTGCTGCCAGCTGAGCTCCCAGAACAGCAGTACTCTCTGTAGCACAGCAGGTACTGATATGGCTGGCAGAGGACAAACCTCAATGGGAAGGCTAGGTTATGGCCACCTTCACCTACTCAACTCTTGTCACATAAGGACATAGAAACTACTCCAAGACATGAATTATCTATTAATACTACTAGACTAGACTAGACTAGGTGGTTGGTCATTTATAGTCTTACAAATGTATACATAGTAATACATATTTTATAAATGTGTTAATTTCACTGATAATCATAAGAAACAAGATTCTATCCACTTCCTTATTCTTTCCCTGTTGTTGCATATAGATGTTTAGAGATCGAAAGGTTCTATCTGTCTCAATGGCTGTATAGAGACCGCAAAGTTCTATCTGTCTCAATGGTGCTGCCTGTGCGCTCACTGATGCCATAATGGGACAGACACAAAGTTGCGATCTCTATACCTATGAGACAATGGGGAAAGTGGATAGAATCTTGTTTCTTATTATTATCAGTGAAATTAACTAATTTATATAACATCAAGTACTATGCATAGCTTTGTACACCTAACCACCCAGTTTCAGAGTAGTTAGAAGGTCTATTCCCCTGCTTTTGAGAGGACCTGGCTACTGTACCAGCAGACTTCCAGCATTGGCTCTAAGATAACCATGTGCGAACTTCAATAATCTCCAAACTGCATGCAGAGACAAAAATGGCATCCATGAGTTCTCTGACTTTGGGTAAATAGTATCCCTTTAATATGATGAGATGTGTTTTGTCATTAAGATGGCAGGATGATCATTTGGGGATGGAGAGACGTGGTTAACGCGGTCTTGAACACCAAAGAGAGTGTGTTATGTGCTTTAAGGTAAGGTTTGAAGTGAGGATAAGACCTCGCCTCACGGTACTCACATAGACAGTGCTCTACACTAGAGCTCTGCCCTAGATCAGGCTGGGCTGAACTGTAAGTGGCAAGGAGGGATTATAAAGAACAGGTCAAGGTTATCAAACCAACCAGCAATGTCTTCCACAGCAAGACAAACTTTCTCAACCTGAGTTTAGCATACATGAATCCCAAATGGAAAATAGGGAAATATCATGGAAAGAAGGACTAGCTATTATGGTAGCAGAGGAATATTAAACATGTTTATTTAAATAAGACAAAAAGATTTTTTATGAGATTCAGTAAAAAACAAAAAAATCTATTTACATTTCGAAGAGCTTGTTTCACCATTCACCTAACTACAGAACATGAGTCGTGAACAGACAGACCAAATAAATGTAAGCGTGGATAAGAAAAGAAAAAGATATACACATACTAAAACTGCCAAACAGGATGTAACAATGGCAGTTCCTCTTGATAACTGGAAGCCCAATTTACTCAGTTGCAAACATGCAATGTTTGGGTTAAAGGGAGACATGATGGAGTGGTGACAGTGTGAGTTAGTGTTTTAGGAGATAATTTAATGGAAAATATCAAATTAAGTTACTCCACGCATTGCCTGTGGGGAGAGGAAGTACAGTTTTAGAACTCAATGGAGGGTCAAATGAATTCATCAATCACAACAGACAGATGAGGAGAAAACAAATGAAGAGCTAATTGGTTGTGTAACCACGCTTCCTACCCCGCCTCCAGGTGGACTCGTTTTGTTTGGATGGAGATATAAATTCAGTTCTAAGTGTTGTTATTATCCCTATTTGCTATGGTAAAATGAAAGGCGGGCCTAATGAATGTCATGAGGGCAACTCTGTTATCATCGATGCAGGGTACATTAGGGTCTAATTATAGGTTAGGTGTGCTATTTGTCTGATTCATGCTCTTGTTTTTAATGTATTAATGGCAAATGCAGACACTAGAAACATTACAGACAAACCATCCCTTTAACCACTTGAATTGCATTAAAGTAAAAAATAACACTGAGATGTGCAACATGATCATTAGTCACATTGGATCCTTTTTGGATTGCAACTTTGTGTGTTTACTTACTGTTGGTTGTAGTTGCTGATAGTTGTTTGCATATTTAGTTATATTATACAGCCCTTTGTTTTGAGTGTTATTATTATTCCAGTTGTGATACTGTTAATATAGTCCATTCTATTCTGTTGTACTCTTGATCTACTTGCTTATCCTGTTGTATCCATTGTATATATTCATACATGTAGCTCTTATAGAACAGATAACCACATCCTTTCCACATCTATTCCTGTCTGCTGTGTGTGTGTGAATAAAGTTATTTGTGTGTGTAACTCTTGTGAGGCTTCCTTATTCCCCTCTAACCGGGGTTGGTGTCAGTTGGACACAGACCAAAAAACAAGTAAAGTCGTGTCACTCTCTTTCATCCACAAATAATAGTCAAAATAGCCCTATTCGTGAGATCAAGTAAAACCTTCTGTCTGTGTTCAACGTACAGTATCATTACCAACGTGATCACATGTATTAGCCCATGATGCCTTTCAGAACAAATGATCTGGAAAGTCTTTGTGATGAAATCTCCAGTTTATTTTCATGGCTTATTTGAAAAGTATATTCCTGTCATAACAATTTGCAGAGGAGACAGGCATTTGGAGACTACTGTAGATGTCTGAGAAGTACTCTATAGACAAAAAGCTAAAATTCATTTTGCATACACTGGCTGGTGGAAGCTAGAATATTAAAGGTTATTGCCTGTCAAGATGTGTTGCATTGCTGATATGCGCCCCTTGTCTTTTTTCTCATATTGGGGTAATTTTAAGCTTATATACTGAAGCCGCTCTTAGAACCTGCTGTAGGAATTGGAGCCACAGGTGACTTCAGATGATCATCTGGAAATCAATAACTGTCAGTGGTGCCTGTTTCCCTGAGTCTTTGTTCATCACAGGAATCTGATAAAAGTGGCACGGATGAGAGAGTTGGGGTGTCGTCATCATGCTGGCTGGCTGGCTGACTGGTTTGCTGTGATATAACACACATCTCCCCAGCAAGAGTGATAATGAGCTGGAAAGGCTTCTTTGTGGAATGTGGCCTTTAGAGAGGAAAGGTCATGACCATTTTAATAGCCACTGCAGTCAAACCTGTAAGGTTTTGGAGTAGTAATGGAAAAACAACTCCTGATAAGGGCATCTAAACTCTAATCTCTAAGACGTTCTATAACTGAAAGAAGAGCCACCAAGTGACTCATGCAAAACAAAAAACAGTGATTTAATTAAGCACACAATATACATCATTCTACAACAGTGAATTTAATTATACTTATTCTCAACAGTGTAAATATTTAGTGGGATCACATTAATCTTTGGAAATCAATGCAGAGAGGAGTCTTTGCAATCCTCCTTCATCACACCAGCTAGCACTAAGGATAAGACCATAAGAATGAGTCGAGGCTTTAATCCTGGAGCATTGGAGAGGGCTTACACAGTGCTGTTGATGAAGACAAACTCCTTGTGCATCCCAGAGCTAATAAGACAGACTACTGGCAGTCAGAGCTGTAATGCTACCTTGCACCCAGGCACCAGCAGCCAGTAAAGGGTGCTTTAGTTTTCAGCTGGGCCAGGCTAGTTGACTGATGGTGATGGGAGGAGGGTTGGCCTGGGAAGCAACTCCATCTGCAGAGCCCAATAAACCCCGCTTTGAGAGGAGCCAGGGCCTGGCAGTGTGTTAATCCCACTGAGCCTCAGCAGGCAAAAGACAGTTTAGCTCAGCCTGAACTGCAGCGGCCGCAGGCAGTCTTGCCAAGTAGAGAAAGCCCATCCAAAGCCATCTATAAAGGAAGCCACGGACACAAGATAATCTGTTTTATTTGTCAATCATTGCCTAATAAATCACACTTTTCTTAATCTGTCCGCATGCAGAGACGTACCTTTTAAAACAACAATCCCTGCCTTTATGCACACATACTTTTAATGTCACGACTGGCCATAGATAGCTCTCTGGGTTATCTATGGGGTCTTGGGCCAGGATGTGACCAGGGGGGTTTTTGTTCTATGTTGTGTTTTCTATGTTGAGTTTTGTGTTGGTTCCCAATTAGAGGCAGCTGTTAGTCGTTGCCTCTAATTGGGAATCCTATTTAGTTTGTTCCCTTCCCCACCTGCCTTTGTGGGTTATTGTTTTGAGTTAGTACATGTGTTTGCACTCCTCTATTGGTTACGGTCTGTTGCATATCTTTATTGTTTTTGTACGTTTCACTTTGATTAAACATGTGGAACTCCAAACACGTTGCGCCTTGGTCCATTTCTGAGCACGATCGTGACATTTAAGATGTTTCCCTTGAGGATATGTTCTTCTTAACATCCAAATGTAAAGTATGCGTCAGCTAGTCAAATCAAATCAAAGTTTATTTGTCTCATGTGCCGAATACAACAAGACCTTACAGTGAAATGCTTATTCCCTGCCTGAGAGGACTTTTCTCATTAGTTTATTTGTTTGTGATGGAATGTCTATAAAGTTTTGCTTAGCTGAGGAAAATAAGCAGTGTTTGTTTTGATTATTAAGGGTAACTAACTTAATTGTTTTGTATTCTGCCTGTTCATTAGTTTACCGTCCTGTCCCTACTGCCGTCCATGGGTTGGTGGAGCATTTATTCCAATTGTTACATTTCTACTTGTACAAAATGGCTTGAATGTCAATGGAGTCAGTTTAGTAAACATCAACTTTATGCTAGATTATGGTACTTGCAGTAGTGTAGGGCAAACAATATTAGGAGGATGAAATACCCCAGTACAACAGAAACACACAGCTCATGTAGGATTTTTTGTAAAATCTAGAGTAACGAAACTCTTCTTTTAATCATGACAGGTTAATGGTTTCCTATTTTAGTCTTTTCATTATTACTCTTCATGGGATATTACACCATTACCTCATGGTATTCGGTCTGCTTCCAAGATCCTATGAAATTTTCAGAACACTTCCCCTGGAATGATTCATAATCCCAAGTAATTTAGGAAAGACTAGTCCCCAAAATTGGCTAAAATCAACTTCACCGCTAAGGAAAGTTTCACCTTCAGATTCTTGGCTTGGATCTGCTTTGCTTTCCTTCCAGCATTAGCTATGGCTGGAAACAACTTCCATTTTTATCGGGGAGGATCTACTCCTTGCCCAGTCTCCACTCTAGTGGACTAAACACATGACACCTTCATAGATTTCTCTCTTGGCAAGCATGGGAAAAGGCCTGTCTGCATTGCCCTTACAAGTATTTCTCCTTTCTTCCAAGACTCCCTGGCAATGCATCGAAGATTCCTCCACCAATTTTTCCATTATGGGGCAGAGTCAGGGGCATAGGAGTGACTCTGACATTGGGTGGACCACATTTTGCTTCAGGTGTCAGTGGGATTTTTGTTGTTGAAAAACTGGTTTTAAATTCTAATTTCTAGTAACTTTTAAATAAAGGATACGGACAAATCTTAACTTACAAATGTGTAAATTTACAAGGCTAAGGGGGGCCTTTCAGAGGGGCACTTACTCTAGTATAATCCAATCAGTTTTAGGGCCATGGCCATTCATACTGTACTGAATACCAGTGTGACTGTTAATGTGGATATACATGCATTCAATTAATCAACCATGCTCTCTCTGCTCCTGTATGATTAATTTCCTAGTATTTTTCTCAGTTCCCCATGTCAGGTACTGGGTTGAAAAGTAATATTTTCAACGTATAATACAGTTATTATAAGGTGATAATAACCAGCAACATACACAGTTAAAAACTGTTTTAATAAATAAAAAAAGTAATAATGAAAATTCAAACTGAAATTAATTCATCTCCACTCCACACAATTATCAAAAATAATTCAGGTTGATACACATTATGACAGATAATCAGTCTATGAACTCTCTGAACTTAGAGAGGCACTTCTCAATATCTTACCTGTTGGTTTGTTGCCTCTCTCTCTCCCCCTCTCTGTCTGTCCGTGGGTATCATCGTGGATGTCGCTCTCCTGCATGAAGTTAACACATGCAATACAGCCTCTAGACTTAAGATTCTATCATTTTATCAGAGATCATTTATGATAATTCAGATTGATTCACACTATGACAGATGATCAGCCTATAAACTCTATGGGCTTGGAGAAGCACTTCTATCTTACCTGTTGGTTTGTGGCCTCTCTCTCCCTCTCTGTGTGTTCATGGCTGTCACTCTTCTACCATGATCACAATCAACAAACAAAGTCTTAACACATAGAACACTCTTCATGACCCATAATCCCTTTGATGAAGTTAAAGACATCTAAGCTGAAAGCACTCAAATGTGCCAGCTAGTTTGCCAGGGGTGGTGTGCGGGCAGTGGCCAAAAACCTTACTTACGGTAATTTTCACTCCTTTGAACTTGCTGACTCTATGATTAAAAGAAAGTTATAAGACTAAAAGAAAGTGATTGTTCAAGTCATTCTTTAGCTAGCAAGTATTCTTGGCTTCAAAACATTCACAATCAGTTTTTCACACAGTCAGAACTACCCAGCGTTAGCTAGGTAAAACCTAACACAGCTAAAAATGACTAAACAGTCATTGTAAAGTAAACTAGCTACTAGCCAGGTTCATTCTAATGTATCAAAAGTTTATTAACATTCATACATCTGTCGTGACTTTGCTTTCATTCATCTGATGACTGTTGTTAATTTAATCCACTAATTATGGTGAATTGTTACCCAATGAAATTATTAATGTAACAATTAACTGATTAGGATTTTGGGCACCAAAGAATAAATTGTTTAGAGAGTTACAATCTCCAGAATTAAACTCTATGAGGTATTTACCTATAACATCCATAACACAGTCAACATATTAATCATAAACTCTTGTCAATTCTCATTCTGAACTGTCGTAACCCTCTTGGATCTGCAAAAACCCCAGTCTTGCTCATTACACAGGACTACACAAATTGGTTTAAAAATGTATTTACTAGCTAACTGTTTATCTTGTTTTTCTAATTTCAGCATGTTGAATCAGGGAGATCTGAGTGACTCAGAAATTCAAGACCAGCAATTTGAAATGAACAGTAAAACCATGCAGTGCCCATTGAGAGAGCAATCAAACACCAATTCCACTCATCTTGTGTGAGAACCTAATTGTTATGGTATCTGAAGAAGTTAAATTGAAAGCAAATTGCTACTTCTGACTCATTTAATTTCATTATGACTTGAATGATTCAGTTGTAGGCCTACTCTGAGTTCGCTATACGTTGTTACAAACAGATACAGTGGTTCCTCCTTTAAAAGTTGCGTCATACTGCGGCACACCTTGCATGCTGCCACAGCATTCTGTGGCACGTCATATAATTATCTGCCATTTCAGATGACCATCCTACCCATGCTAGATTACGAAGACCTAATTTATAAGGTAAGGGTGCTCTCGAGTGGCTAGATGTTCTTTACCATTCGGCCATCAGATTTGCCACCAATCCTCCTTATAGACACATCACTACACTCGATACTCCTCTGTAAACTGGTCATTTCTGTATACCTGTCTCAAGACCCACTGGTTGACGCTTATTTATAAAACCCTCTTAGGCCTCACTCCCCGCCCCTATCTGAAATATCTACTGCAGCCCTCATCCTCACATACAACACCCGTTCTGCCAGTAACATTCTGTTAAAGGTCCCCAAAGCCCACACATCCCTGGGTCGCTCCTCTTTTCAGTTTGCCTCAGCTAGCGACTGGAACGAGCTGCAACAAACACTCAAACTGGACAGTTTATTCTCAATCTCTTCATTCAAAGACTCAATCATGGACACTCTTACTGACGGTTGTGGCTGCTTCGTGTGATGTATTGTTTTCTCTACCTTCTTGACCTTTGTGCTGTTGACTGTGCCCAATAATGTTTGTACCATGTTTTGTGCTGCTACAATGATGTGTTATTTCCATGTTGTTGTTATGTTGTGTTGCTACCATGCTGTGTTTTCATGTGTTGCTGCCTTGCTATGTTGTTGTCTTAGGTCTATCTTTATGTAGTGTTGTGTTGTCTCTCTTGTTGTGATGTGTTTTGTACTATATTTATATTGTATTTATATATATTTTTTAATCCCAGGCCCCCGTCCCCGCAGGGGGCCTTTTGCCTTTTGGTAGGCCATCATTGTAAATAAGAATTTGCCTAGTTACTTAAATAAAGGTTAAATAAAATAAAAAATAAATAAAAATATTTATTCCCATAGTAATTCGTAATGGATCCATAACTAAATCAATATCTGCATTTTGAAAGAGTATTTTTATCATTACTTTATAAACAAAATGTGTTTATTTGTTTCTTAGGCTACTGTGCAGTCCACAATACATACTGTAGTAAACATGGGAAAGTGCCTAATTCCTTACATAAGGGAGAGCAGGCCATGGCTGTACTACAGAATGCAGGGCACACGGGAGACTGGTGTTAATTCATAGTTGTGATGTCTTCACTATTATTTTACAATGTAGAAAATAGTAAAAATAAAGAAAAATCCTGGAATGAGTAGGTGTGTCCAAACCTTTGACTGGTACTTGCTTAACCTGTTTGAGCTAGGGGGCAGTATTTTCGGATGAAAAACATGCCAAAAAAAAAGTTTCTAAAACTGTTAAAATAATGTATGTGAGTATAACAGAACTGATATGGCAGGCAAAAACCCGAGCAAAATCCATCCAGGAAGTGGGATTTCTTTTAGGTGACCAGTTTTCAGTTAAAGGCCTGTTGGTTATATACAGGAATAGCAGTTCCTATGGCCTCCACCAGATGTCAACAGTCTTTAGAAAAAGGTTTCAAGCTTTTATCTTGAAAAACCAAGGAATTAGATAAGTTCTTCCTGAGGTCACGTCAAGTGTCCTATTATGGATTTTGCACGTAACAGTCAGCGCGCTCTCAGCTCTTTTTCTCTTCTATTCATCAGGCTATATTCCGTCTGAAATATTTTTGTTCATATTCAGTTTAGGGTTTCTGGGTATTGATTAGAAATGCTGTTTGACTTGTTTCGATGAACTTTACCAGTACTTTTGGGATATTGTTTGTCTGCATGGATGAACGCCTTTGGGCAGGTGGATAACTGAACAAAATGCGCCAACCAAACTGAGCTTTATGGATATAAAGAGGGACTTTATCGAACAAAAGGACCTTTTATTGTGTAACCGGGACGCTTGGGTATGCCATCAGATGAAGATCTTCAAAGGTAAGCATTTTTTTGAGTTTTGTGACACCTCTGCTGGTTATGTTATTATGCTAATTGAATATGTGTGCGGGGTGCTGTCCTCAGACAATCAAATGTTCTGCTTTCGCCGTAAAGCCTTTTTTGAAATCTGACAACGCTGTTAGATTAATAAGATTCTAAGCTTTTGAATGGTGTGCAACACATGTATTTTCACGAATGTTTGAAATTAGTATTTCTGTAATTTGAATATGGCGCTCTGCAATTTCACCGGATGTTGTAGATGTGGGACGAAATAATGTCTGGAAGGTGAAAATCCCCAAACATTCTGCCTGATTTTCTTTTGTGGCTGGAAGTTGGCATGGACCAATTTATCGCGTAAATAAAACATGCCAGTGTTTCTTGACAGCATCTCCCACTTAGGAGGAGGGGGGTTTTCACACCTAGCTCAAGTTGGGGAGGGGGGGGTGGGGGGTTCACACCTAGTTCGGCTATTATACAATTCTTTAGTAAAGGTTGTATAGTCTATTGTTCAGCTAATAGCCCATCCTGCATAATGAGTGCTCTAACTCCCCCTTGTGGTGGTCTGGAGCATTGAAGCCGTGACGCTGGGTACCTCTAAGTCCCGCGGTGTAAGGTTGCAACTTTTAAAGGAGGAACCACTGTAGGTAGATGTGGAAAGATAGATACAAATAATTTGTTGCAAGTTGGGGAGGGTGGGTTCACACCTAGCTCAAGTGGGGAGGGTGTTTCACACCTAGCTCGGCTATTAGACAATTCTTTAGTAAAGGTTGAATAGTCTATTGTTCAACTAATAGCCCATCCTGCTACGCTTGTGAAAAACGAATAAAAATACTTTTTCCCCTTTCCACATGTTAAAGATTCCAATTGATAAAGTGTTGTTTTAGCCACAATCGGCCCCAACCCCAATTAATACATTTGGGCACAGTCGATAGCGTGCTGGACTTCGGGATAGAATGTTGAGGGTTTGAAACCTGCTCCCTGCTTGTTTCATTACATTATTATGCCGGTCTCAGAGCAAATAGCTTGGATTGTTTCTCCCATCTCGTTCCTCACTCTCTTCCACGCGTCATTCAGCACACTTGTGGGCGTGCTGGCAGGATGTACTGTTTTTTATTCTGTATATATGAATTACAAATCAGAATTTACTTAAATCAAGTTTCTAGTCTATTGCATAGTTACAATGTGTAAACATTGATGTCCCAGGAGCAGGAGTGGTAAACACTGTTGAAGTGTATAATCGTAATGCATCATTCAAAGAATGGAGTTTGATCCACCTGCTATTGGATTCGACTGAAAAAAATGTCTAAATAGCGTACATTTTCGTAAAGCCTGGGAAAAAAAGCCATATTACAACCTATGTGTTGTTTGCTCCATAACCTGTTAGTTCATATGCCTTGACACTGTGATATATAAACGTAAAGCCAAGAAAATAAGAAATTCAACCACACCTTTGTTTCATCACTAAACTGGAGAGCAACATCTGTCCGGTGGAGTCCACAACGTATATTGCAGTTACATTACCTGCAGCATGGTCATTCAAGGTAATGTTTCCAACATTTTCAGACTACAAAACAACTATTGATTTAGAACACTGTAGAGTTACTAAAAGTCACAAAGACAACTGGAGCTGCCTCCACTGGAGCTGCCTTCAAGAACCATTTCAACTTTAACATTTTAATATCATCAAATCACCTATGCTTAATCTAATATAGTGATAGCTAGAAGATTCCAAAATCTATTTATTCCAATTAACGTGTGTGTGTGAAAGTAGAAAAAACATGTTGACTCAACCTCCTTGTAGAGAAACGCCAAATGCCATCCTCTCTCCACATGTTGCCGAAACAGTCTATGTCATATAGAACATGCTTTCAGTTTTTGTTGTCCTAGGCTACCTGGCTAAAATGTTTGCTTGCTAACCTAACTTCCTTTCATGGGCAACGATGAGCCAGCTAGTTAAAACCTCTTAAGGATCGGACCCTTTTTTTAAATTTTCACCTAAAATTACATACCCAAATCTGGAAATTCTAATAACTGAACTAATAATAGCCTAACTATTAGTCCCAATTCAATTAGAGATGCTCATGGTCATTTGGTGTATGGCGAATACAAGAATATAAGCTCATCATGGCCAGAAAAGGTGAGGAATTTATTCTGCAATGGTTGATATATGTATTATGTATCATGTTTATAAATGAAATATTGTCGACGCAAGAAATTTCACATTACAGTACTCAGATGTAGCCTACAAATGTCAATGGAAAAGGTGAACCATCTGTTCTACCTTTAAACTGTGCATCGTATCACATAGAGCAACTAGGCTACTTGAAATAGCTTATCTATTTACTACTGTGATGTGGGTCCAATTAAATGAGAGATGGGACGAATGGTAGTCTAACCTAACTTGTTGTAGGCCTATAGGCTATTTCGTGAGTAACCTAGAAAACCATCCCAGTCAGGAAAGGTGAGGAATTTATTCTACAATGAATATGGAAATGAAATAAATAACAAGAAATATATGTATATTTCAAATTATTTTAAAATGCAAAGATAGATTTTCGCTCTTAACACTAATGTCAAATAATTCATATTTTTATTATATATAGCTCAACCTGTTTTTTGTTATGAATTAGAGTCATCATATATTCCCAATTTGCACTAGGCTACTACTAGGTTATGTTTGCCTTCTTGCAATGCAAGTTCAACCACTAGAAACTGTGCATATGCATGGTCTAACGTTTGTGTGAGGATAAGCACATTCTCGCTTCAAGTTCAGTTTTTATAAATGCCAACTTTTGTGTGAAAACCTAGCACACGCATGTTTTGGGGCATATTTTGTGCGTACACAACGTTTATAAATGAGGCCCAAGGTCCTTTCAAGTGAAACACACTTTTCTCTGGACAGTGTGGGAAAGGAAGCTGGGGCTTTGAGTGCAGGCTCTTTTACAATCCCCTCTCCCTGCTTCTGCCGGCCTGTGAATGAGAGGCCACCTCCACTATCTTTTCTTATTCAATGACTGGCTTTTGTGCTCTGACCAGAGTACCTTCCCTATGAAACTGCTCTGCTTGCCCTTCTGCTATTCACTTCAGCTTCACACACATGTGCAGTCTGCCAGATATGGACACAGAACATTTGGATGTCCTTTAGACTGCCAGTACCATCATTACTTACTCTTTATAAGATCAAAACCTCTCCTCTGTGAGAATCAAGATGAGTTTGGCTTGCTTTTCTCTGGTTGCCTCTGAGTTTTATCTCTCAACATCCCCATACAGTCCTATTCCACCACCAAACAAGAGTATAACGCCAAATGATCAGGAGAAATGGCTTCATTAGAGTACTTTAGAGAGATGCATGCCTTACAAATTCAGATTGAAGACAACTACAAAATGCTAAAAAGCTGCTCTCAATAACTCATTAGGCATTCTTAAAGTTGATGAGAGACAAATAACTCAAAATAAAAAATATTGTTTCATATGTTCGTTGCTTTTACAAATTCCCCATGGCTTATTTGTATTTGGGATTTAATATTTTGAGAGGAATAGCACACTACCTGGTTCAAGTGAGAAATAGGGGCAGATTTTAATCAAATTAATTATTTTGTATTCAAATGGAATGGTACATATTTCACCTGGGTTATTTTTTATTTGACTGTATGAAATAATTGAAGGTAGGGAAGAGGTCATGAAATACAATAGGATAGTTTTCTTTATAATACATTTTTAACCTGTTACAGATCCAATCCCGTGAACGGGATCGATTTTGACAGCATCCGGTGAAATGCAGAGCTCCAAATTCAAATTACAAAAATACTCATTTCAAACATTCATGAAAATACAAATGCTGCACACCCTTCAAAAGCTTAGTCTCTTGTTAATCTAACAGCATTGTCAGATTTCAAAAAGGCTTTACGGCGAAAGCAGAACATTTGATTGTCTGAGGACAGCGCCCCACTCAAAAACTCAATTAGCATAATAACATAACCAGCAGAGGTGTCACAAAACTCAAAAATAGCATAAAATAAATCGCTTACCTTTGATGATCTTCCTCTGATGGCATACCCAAGCGTCCAGGTTACACAATAAAAGGTCATTTTGTTTGGTGCGTTTTGCACAGTAATCCACCTGCCCAAAGGCTTTCATCCATGCAGACAAACGATATCCCAAAAGCACCCGTAAAGTTTGTCGAAAAAAGTCAAACAGCATTTGTAATCAATACTCAGAAACCTTAAAATGAATATAAACTATAATATTTGAATAATATAACCTGCTGAATAGAAGAGAAAAAGAACTGAGCGCGCAATCCCTGTTACAGCTACTAATTATATGCATATCCTAGCTTCTGGGCCTGAGTAACAGGCAGTTTACTTTGGGCATGTTTTTCATCCAAACTTCAAAATACTGCCCCTTAGCCCTAAGAAGTTAAGATGCCATTAAATTGTTAAATAAACACAGATAGTATCATTAATAAGAATAACACATGCAATATTAAACAACTTTTCTGAGCATGAACTTCGGCCACCATCATTGAGAGCACCACAAAAACTGCACTGAGGACGGATGTCATGAGTTCCTTATGTTATGAAATAACAACACTATCAAACACCAGCTGTCTGGATGGGTCGTGGACTCGGATAAAGAGAGATTGTTGTGGTTTCGTCATTAACTAGATTTGACTGGACTGTCATTATCACTCAGGCACAGAACTGCAAGTCTTCCCTTCAGGGGCCATGACGAGTCTCAGTGGCTCCATGGTTAACAAAGTAAGACAGTGTCCACACTTGTGCTCCTTTTAAATTAATTAGACACTCTCCATTGTAGCCCCCTCGAGCAGTGCCACTCCCACTACCCTTCACCATCAGAGATTCAGATTCAGATCAACTTTATTATCCCACCAGGGGAAAAATCATTTGGTCATGTGCTTAAAAGATGGTACATAAAAACACAAAACCTACGCAATATAAGTAATTCAAAGTGCTATAGCTACACATTTAAAGTGAAAGTGAAATATGCTGTGTACTTGAAGGATCAACAGACTATCTATTATACAGCCTAATGGCTGTTGGAATTAAAGAGTCCCTATATCTATCTGTTTTTATTTTCTTTTGAAGTAATCTCTTTCCCCTTGTCCAGATGCTGCTGTGGCTAAATTTTGTGTGAAGGGGATGAGGAGGATGAGTTTTGTGTACAGGTTGGTGGTTGATTCTTGATCTATACCAATTATTCTTCTCACCGTCTTAATCAAGCGCTGAAGCTTGACTTGGTCTTGCACTTCCATGTTTCCAAACACGCATATCAGACCAAAAGACAGCACACTCAGCAGGACAGATTTATAGAACATGTGTAAGATGTTTCGGTTGTGTAAAAAAAACATTCTCTGTTACAATTTCTTTATCTTTGCAAAGGCACTGCCTGCCTCTCTCACTGTGTTGTGCCTACTTAGAAAGGAGAAACAGAGGTGCCTCTCTGCTCACAGCCCTGTCCCGTCACTCAATATGAGTCAAGAAAAACCTTGGCACATACTTAGCATTTCAAACCTATTCAGATTGTCAGTGGCATACTCAAAAGTAGACCTTTCAGTGTAGACCTTTCCTGCAAGTGATCAAATCACCCTCTAGTGGTGGAATGTTATTCATATTTTTCATTATTTAATAATTAATAAACGTTATTTTAACAAAAACTGCAGAAAATCTAAATCTATGTTACTATGTCAATAGGTTTTGTCATATTTCAGTCTTCTGTGATGTACATAAAGTGTGATATTGGGATGCAAACTCAAAATTGAATACATTTCAACTCTATTTCTGACATGGTACAGGTGTCTTCTTTTTTGAAGCTCATAACCATGTGTGTGAGGTGTATACTTTTGTTTCAAAATAGATTTGTTTAAGACTACCAAGAAACACTCTGTGTGATCCAGATTAAGATGAGTAAGAGCGGCAAATTACAGTTCTACTTGTTAGAAGATATTCTTGGATTGAATGTAAATTAAAGCCGCCTCTAATTTCATGAGTGCTAGTCAGAGAAGCTTGAGAATCATGAAGGTCATGCACATACAGTCAAACTTCATTCCCATTCAATTTGTTCGCAGCACATAACATGACTGGAGCGATTCAATCTCTCCATGGTGCTAAATAGTTAGTAGTTAATTAACCCTCAACAGCCTAGCCAAAATTATGAGTTCATGACACTAGACAATATGACCGTGTTAATTGAATTAGACCTAAATCGAATTAGTGTTGATCACACAAGACACACCTTATTAGTTCAATTAGGCTTGGCAAATTAAATAAAAGAGCAGAGAGATGGCAAAGATAGCTCAAATAGCCCATATTCAGGTCAAGAACCCATATCCCATAGCAAGCTGTATTACTGTACGGTAAGGCATCTCAGCATAAAGATAGCAGACAGTGATCAGGGATCTTTAAAAGGAATGAGGTCAGGAAGGGAAACATTTAAACCGCACATGGAGGAAGAGAAAAGAACAAGAGAAGAATGAGGAGAGGAGTTCAAAGTGGCTCCAGCGGCCCAGAGCAAGCCAAGGGGGAGCAGGCAGCACTTTGGATTTGATCCCTTCCCAAAGTGGAGAAGGGGGAGGGGGAAGGAGAGGAAGGGGGAGGGTGAAGGAGGGNAGGGGGTGGATGGGAGAGGCAGCCCTGCTTTCGTTATGCTGAAAGGCATTATGAGGGGGGTGTTATTGTGAAAAAAGATTTGATTGAGTAAGAGATGTATGTGCATGTGTGTAGATGTGTGTTTGTTAGAATGATTGACTGCATTTGTGGGGTTGCACAGTCCACCAAAAATAATCACAGCATAATAGTTTTGTAAGTGGCCGAATACATATCCCATCCTGAATGAAAGAGGTTTAGATATGCACCTGCCAGAGAGGGCACTTGTAAAGCAATCTGATGATCTAGGTGCTAGAAAATACCTCAGTGCCTTTACGGGATGACACCTCATCCGTTATAGAGTGATATAAAGGTGGTGGAGAGCACAGGGCAATCCATGATCTTGTTCTGTGCTAAATATATGTCCCTGTAATGTAGGCTCCATGGTGGTGGGATATGAGAGAACATGACAGAGAGGTGAGCAGAGAGTCTAGGTCTGCTACTGCTTACCAGCACTGCTCTCTCCATTCAATCGCAATGATGCTTTAAGAAGAGCATTTTAAAGGGAGGGATCATTACGGTCCATTCCAAACCTTAAGTAAAAAATTTATTGGACTGATCAAATCTGATTTACTGTGCCGGTTATGGCTTTGTGTTAGCGGGAATAAATGTGTAACAATACAATAATCCAGGCGACACAATAATACGTTGTAATTGCAAGATCAAAAAGACAGACTGAAGAAACCCATTTGTCTGAGTTTATGTAGAGTTTAAACTGTACCAGAAAGCCAAACGTGCTAGACTCTAATAGTTTGACGTGCTCTACATCGTATACTGTATTAATGAGACACTATATTACATCAAACAATCATTTATGACCCCTTTTCTTGTTTTTCTTATTAATCAACATTAATCAGACCATTAAATCCAGCAGCATATCACACTGCCTCCCACTGCTGGCTTGCTTCTGAAGCTAAGCAGGGTCGGTCCTGGGATGGGAGACCAGATGCTGTTGGAAGTGGTGTTGGAGGGCCAGTAGGGGTCTCTCTTCCCTCTGGTCTAAGGAGATCCCAGTGCAGTAAAGTGGGCATTGCCCTGAGTAGGGTGCTGTCTTTCGGATGGGATGTTAAACGGGTGTCCTGACTCTCTTATTGTAAGAGTAGGGGTGTTAAGCCTTGTGTTATGGCAAAATTCCATCATGGCCATGTGTGGTGAGTGTTATGGCACAAATAATGGTTGCTGTGATTCACATTGGTGGTGGATAAGGTGAGGTTCCTCCTACTATGTTAAGTGCTTTGAGTACTTCAGTTGGGAGAAAACTGCTATATAAACCCAATCAATTACTATCTGATAAAGGGATTCACATACAATTTGTAATTTGCCATTTCATTTATAAAATGCTGGCATATACACATGGAACCACAATACTATAATGGTAAGGCTCCAGTGAGTCAGTGATTTAAAAATACATTAACAATTGATCTGTTGACTCGTTAAAATAATCTTTGTAGTCTATAAACTTGTCCACAAAAATTCCCATACCCTGACCTCTACATCTAGTGAGTTCCAAAGGAGCCATTTCAGTCTGTTGGAAAGTGTCCATCATAGTCGACATGGCATAAATCAGATTGTTGCCCTAGTCATCGATTCTCTTCTGACTGTCCAACAACTTTTCATTTTTTTGGTTAACCTCTTAAAATTCTTTGCATGCTTCACAGCACATCACTAGGGGATTTGGGATGATCAAACACTGATGATGTGCTTTGCAGTTTTGCTGGCACCAACATAATTCTTTAGCCGCACAATTTAAATCACTGCTGACACGGGGAGTACATGATATAATGCTGACGCCACCGCCAAGTCTTCCAAGCTAACATGAAAGCCCATTGTTGAAAGGACGAGGGAGGACTAAAGATATGCAAATGCTTCATAAGTAAATTGTTCCTGATTGATGGCGTTTGAAATAGATAATATGCGTGCAAAAACAAAGCACTGGCAAAAACTTGATGTAGCTAAGCATATTAGAAGATACATACATGTGGCATTTAGCATCTGTTTACAGACAAACAAACCTCAGTGTCAAAAAAACTTTATTAGAATCATGAATTGGCCTTTTCTCATTTAGCTAACAAGCCCATCTAATGATAAAGGTCAAACTGAAGAGACATTCAGAACAATCCCCATCTTCATCTAGAAAATAGGAAGGGCTAAATACTAATTTCAGGTATGACAAACTATGACAAACTATGACATCCCACAACTGTTTATACCATTTCAGCCTCCAGCATATTAGTATGCCTATTTCAGGCTCTCCAATCATGAAGTATGGGCTTGAGGCAGCAGCATAGGGTAACATGTCACAAAGCCTTTAATCCAGATTAAATGTTAATTGAGAGTATGATACTGGAATGTTGATCCTGTAGCTGACTTCAGAGGAGACCTCTAGCTAAGTCTTCCTTAATATTCAAGGTTCACAGCCAAGGCGCAAGACTCTCTTTTATTGGAGACATTTGACTATTCAGTGCAGTACCCATGTACCAAGACAGTCTTTGGAAGCCATAGAGGTTCTGAGTGACAAAAGCATATACTACAGCTCATTACATCATGCATCAACAAAGTTTTTGACACCAGCACAGTTCACAAACAGCTCCATGCTAACACAGAAGAAGCAAGCTTTGACAAAGACCACACATTCAAAATGCAACAGCTATTTTAAAAAGAAAAAAATAGCACCATGAACTAGAAACTTTGTTGTTGCAGTAATTTACGGGAGATGCTATCACCCTTTCTTTTTTGTGAGAACAACATTGCACATTTCAAAACCATGGTAGGGAGTTATAAGAATGAACTTGAGTACTGAATGTACTGAACTACCACTAGATGATGAAACTATCACTATCTGCTATATATGATTAGTGACTTCCATTTTAGATTTTAGTCATTAAAAATAGCTCTAATTACTGTGGTAGGAAACGACACATAAAATATAGCAGCGAGCAGCAATAAACGGGGTTCACAGGATGACATAAAGGACACAAGATCAGTTGGAAAACAAAGCATCACTCTATCATGTAGGAACTATCTTCCTTTATGTGCAATCATTGAAAGCATTACCATGTTTATCTCTCAATACCACAAGGACGACACAAGTGAAGTTTATTCTAGCGCTGTAGGTTGATTATCTTTCTTAAATTCATTAGAGGCCAATTCATTGAGTCTATATATCACATCTGGAGTCAATCTGACTTATGCTTCATGAAGATTAAAGATTAGTATTTTTTGCATCAGTGTATGTGCTAACGTGCATCTATAGGTACAGTGCAGCCATATTTGAATGCAGCAACAATAAAGATTGATATAATGAGTCTAAACACAAAATCTGGAGTGAATCTGACATATGGTTCATGAGGAGAAGATGATTGCAGATGCTTTTGAGCATTAGTGTTACATATGCAAAGAATTAGTTCTTAATAGTTTTCTAATGTTTTGAGATATCAATACCTAATTCAGTGTCCATGAAAGCAATGACAGGTTTCAAATTGATAGGCCACTGGAGTACATTTACAGTGGTTTAAATCGACACATAAATCAGATTTTTGATTTGTCAAACACTCAGCCATCTTTTGACCAATCCCTACCTAAGCTCAAACTAATTTAAGACATGTACCATGGGCCTACATTCAATTTTTGAAGTATGCTGGGTGTATTTGACCAAATTAGTATCAGGAATCAAGGTAAGACCCAAGTGCAGACTGTGTGAAGTAACAATGTTTATTGTAACACCAGGGGCAGGCAAACGACAGGTCAAGGCAGGCAGGCTCAGGGTCAGGGTAGGCAGAGGTCAAAAATCCAGAGGTGGGACAAAGGTACAGGACGGTAGGCAGGCTCAGGGTCCGGGACGGGCAGGGTGGCCAGGTGGGCGAGTACAAGGTCAGGACAGGCAAGGGTCAAAACCCATGAGGATGAGAAAAAGAGAGGAAACAGGAGACAAGGGCCAGTCAGACACAGTTTTAACTCTAGACACAGAAACGGTAGGAAAAATACGGAGGGTACGGGGCAACAGAGGACGAACAGCAGAGGGGCTATTAATCTTGGAGCGGGGGGAAACGGTCTCGGCTTCCGGGGTGTAGCCGTGGCACTATAGCGGCGTGCCAGCGCCTCAGGCTTGACCTTCCTGGACACCGGTCGGTGCTGCGGAAGCGAAGTGGCCCGGGCCTTACTGAACCCCTCCTGGAGGTCCTGGTACTCTGCGGGGCTGGCGCAGAGGTCCGGGGCAATTTCCAAGCCTCCCGGAAGACGTTCCAGGCCAGGCAGAGCTGACTTCAGGTGTGGCAGGACGGGCTCTAGCCCATGATGGCACCAGTAGCCCAGTCAATTGTGTCGCTGGAGTCAGAAGAATCCCAATACCATGGGAATCTGAGGAGACTTGATGATCAGGAATTGAATAGTCTCGCTGTGATTCCCTGACACCCTTAGGTTGATGGGAGTGGTAATATGAGTGACCCGGCCTTTTGGGCGCCCGTCCAACGCTCTAACCTCCACGGGAGTGGAGAGGGGCTGAGTGTGGATGTTCAGCTCGGAAGCCAGGGTAGCAGAAGATGGGTGACACCTGGAGGAGGGTGGAGACAAGCACAAAGACAGATGAAATAGATCAGGGCGTGACAATTAGTGTATGTCCTATTATGCATCTACTGGTATAGTGTGACCATATTTGAAAGTATTAAACTTATTTTCTCAAACTCTTTAGGGACTATTGAGTCCAAAGACCACATTTGGAGTGAATTACTTTTAGTCCATGAGAAGAGTCAGATTTTTTTATGATTATTATTAGTGTTACATAGTAAAAAAAAAGGGAATTGGAAACAGTTTTGTAATGTTTAAATAAATCAATGCCAAACTTAACATGGTTCATCATGGTAAAGTATTTGATAATCCTAAAATGTTTCAAGTTGATAGGCCATTGTGGAGTGGATTTACAAAGGATTTAAAGATGTACAATTTCCTGATTTATCTATAACTCAACCATCTCTTCACCAATCCCTTTGCTATGTTCAAATTTTGTGTTATTTGGATGTACGGTTCATGAGAATACGTTTTTCAAAGGTTTTCCCAAATATCCAATCCTGACAGACCTTATGGCAAATTTGTTCACCATGAGGAAATACACCTACATATAAAGTCTCTAGGTCAAATGGGGCGACAGATATGAGGGTTTAGTGAGACTGCTTATAATAGTGCCCCCTATAGGCCAATTGGTGCCAATATTTTTTACCAAGATACTCATGGCATCTAGTTTCTGTGTGCCAAACTAGAAGAAGAAGAAAATACCAGTCTATGCTTGAGTTATTTGTCAAGAAGAAAATAAGAAGAAATCAGACAATAACAATAGGTCCTTGGATTCCCCCCTAAGGGACACTTACTACTCTTCTGTAGTCTGTCTGTGAGAGACTCTTCACCAGAGCCAGCTGATTATTAATTATACAGCAGCCATTTAAATATTTGCAATTTCAGTCCAGGGTGCTTCTTCACCAATGAAGTGGGTCACATTTGAAGGAAAACATTTAAATCCTCTAGTGTCAACTCCATACATCCACAGGACTAACTCATATGCATGCAACACAAGAACCTGTCAATAAATGTTTATATGGGCCTCCGAGTGGCACAGTGGTCTAATGCACTGCATCACAGTGCTAGTTGTGCCACTAGAGATCCTGGGTTCTAGTCCAGGCTCTGTCGCAGCCGGCCACAACCAGGAGACCCATGGGGTGGTGCAACAGTTGGCCCAGCGTCGTCTGGGTTAGAGGAGGGTTTGGCCGGCAGGGATGTTCTTATCCCATCGCGCAAAAGCGACTCCTGTGGTGGGCGGCCAGTTGCAGTGCACGCTGACACGGTCAACAGGTGTACGGTGTTTCCTTCGACAAATGCAGCTGACTTCCAGGTTAAGTGGGCATTGTGTCAAGAAGCATTTTGTCAAGAAGCAGTGCGGCTTGCCTGGGTTGTGTTTCGGAAGACCTCTTGACCATCGCCTCTCCCGAGTCCGTACGGGACTTGCAGTGATGGGACAAGACTGTAACTACCAGTTGGATACCACGAATATAGGATGTTATTTTTTTTAGGCAGTTATTCTGCTTTATGCATAGAAACCCTAATTTCCATATTATGAAAAAGAAAAAGCTATGAACATTACTATTTACAGTACATAAACAACCCACAAGATATCACAGTTGGCAATCAACTCAATTTCCTTTCCAACTCCCCAAATTGTGTATGCTGATACAATGACATCAATTTAGAACATAACAGCATTCACAAAATTACACTTGACAGACGGATATGAAAGAAAGAAGAGATCCTCAATGTAATCTGTGTCATCTGGGATTGTCAAGCAAAAGCCTAAAACTGTGGGGAGGATTAGATGCTAATGTCAGTCACTCAACTGAGAGACTAGAGTAGAATAGAGTCTATTATTAGAAAATGGAGAACAGGCAATAATGTGCCCTGATGAAAAAGTGTCAGTAATATCCTATATACTATCTACTATCAGGATGGCAGAGAGATTGATTATATTATGGTTCTGTATAGGGTTGCAGAAATTTCAATGAATTACCTGGTTTTTCCTGAAATCCCAGGTTGGAGGAGGATTCCCGGAATCAGGGTTTCTGGAAAACCAGGGAATTTAATGAAAGTTTCCCGGAATTTCCCATCCTAGTCCTGTAAGACATCATAATACATATATGACTGTCAACGAGACTGTCTGTGTCCCATAATTACAGGCTCATTGAGCATTCATGTTTAATATGGATTTGAGATTGATTGGTCTTAGATTAACTAAGATGCACTTAGATGAAAAGGAAACTGTAAGCTATTGCTTTGTAATTGTACAGAAATGCAAGTCCGTATCCAGTTATGTAATAAAAAACACTTGACTCCATCACTTTGCATTTCCAATGCAATTGCTACAGTAACTACGTTGTTATTACACAGGCAGAAGAACCTCTGCCTATACTCAGAACACGTGCTGCGCCTAGGAACCCTGACCATTAGGGGGCCTGTCATGTCAAATACCATCCACTTGCCAATATGTATCTGTTACGTTCCCTGAAGACAACCCTAGATTTCGTCGCTCAACAGTAAAGGGAACTAACAAAGGAGTCACTTCGACAACCAAATCAAAACAGAAGGGGTTTCAAATGGGTTCTGAAAGACACCCATGGGGATGTCCACTGAATGTTGGCAAAGCAACTAGAAATTGACCTAAAAGACACCCAGCATGGATGTCCACTAGATTTGCCTCAGATAAGACAAACTAAAAGAAAAAACCCCACAAGAAGATTTACAAAGAATACGGACCAAACAGGGGAGAACACTAGATTCAGGCTTTGTTGGCTACCTGAAGTGGAAGCACTAATGTGAGTGGTAGCTCTCCCAACAGCTCTTTGTCCACTTGATGCACTGGGCCAGCAGGTCTTAAATACCAGCTGGGCCAGCCAAGGTGAAACCCATCCTGACTAACGAGGTGACTCCGATCAGTGTGCACCTCAGCTAACTTGCTAACGTGCTAACCAACTTTGAAATGGAGAGAAAACCCAAAGCCTGTAACATGTCCACTTCCACGTCACAATGGGATTCGATTAGATGGTGGCACCGTTGCTATATCAACGGTGTGATGAGCTAATGCGTCAATCATTACAGCCAAATTAACGTTATTTTACATCCCCACTATGTAATTTTAAACATTCCTACGTTTCAAAATAGCAAATAATACGTGTCATCTGCTTGACACATTGATATAACTTACCTTACAGATGACAAAAATCAGCCAGTTTTCACTTCATTCTTGAACTGCAATTTGTTTTAACAATTTGTACAATCGCATGAAATTAGTTTTAAAATTGCAAATATTTTGTTTACAACCCATGGGAAATTTGTAGAATTGCTGGACAACCAAATCTCACTTAGGGCCCCAAAAATGCTAGAGATGCTTCTGTACACAGGTACAGTCAGGTCCAAAAAAGACTGTATAAAATAAATAATAGAATGACAATAACCGCAAGCACATATCAAAATCCTCAAAGAAATGGTTAATTGACCACAAAATCAACATTTTGCAATGGCCATTTCAGTCCCCGGAGTTGAAACCCGTTGAAAACCTGTGGTTTGAATTAAAGAGGACAGTCCATAAGCACAGATGAAGGATATCAAGGATCTGGAAAGATTCTATATGGAGTAATGGTCTAAGATCCCTCCCAATGTGTTCTCTCATAAAACATTTTAGGAAAAGACTGTGCCAATATCCTTGCAAGCTGAGGTATTGAAAGGTATTGAAATCAGGGGTGCCAATACCCCACCCCCTTATCTTTTGAGAAAACAAATATCACTTGTTAAACAAAATCTATTTCTCTGAACAATTATATTAGTATAAAATCATATGATTTTCCTCCAAAAAATTGCATACAATATAACTCAGTTTTTGTATTATGTATTTTATACAGGGCTTTATTTTAACAAATCTAACACAATGGTAAATCTAAGCACTGGCAGTAGCCCTATAGTCCCTACAGTGGTCTAAGGCACTGCATCGCACTCTAGCAACTCCTTGTGGCAGGCCAGGTGCATGCACATTGAATTCGGTCACCAGTTGTACAGTGTTTCCTCCGACACATTAGTGTCTTGCGGGTTAAGCAAGCAGTGTGTCAAGAAGCTGTTTCATTACATTGGTGTCAGAAGTGATCGGACCTTGCATCCACAGTGCGTGTGCTTGGCCGGTGAGCGCGTTCCTATAAGACGTTGAGTTGCAAGCTAGCGCGAGGACGCGCTAGGAGGGAGTAAGTGTAACGACCCTGGGATATCGACTTTTGCGGCACAGTCGATAGCGCGCTGGACTTCGGGCTAGAAGGTCGAGGGTTCGAGGCCTGCTCCCTGCCTGTTTCATTACAATACTTTAAAATCTAACATGCTGGCGCTGCTAGCTAGCTAATGCTAACGACGCTAGCTAACCTCATATCTGGATGCTTCACTCTAGTTCCCGAGAGAGCAGCATACAAAGTCAACATTGCTTTCAAACTTTGTAATCATCTGTAAAGTTGTTTTACATGCAATCATGCTAGATAGATATATATATATTTGGTTAAAAAGCCTGTTGTCATTCATTGGTTGTTTCTTTTGAGCTAGCTAAGCTATCACTAGCTAGCTAGGTGGATAATAATGTGATGTACCACAGGCTACAGTAACGTTACAGTATTACCGAATGACAACAATATAGCCTTGTCACTACTAGTTGGCAAGTTGTTGATATGGGGTGCAGTAGGCTAGCGTCATTATTATTCATTGTGGCCCTTGACAAAATTATGTTATTTTAGACTTGGTAAAATAAGCTAATTGTTGTGTGCACTCTCACTAGATAGAATTGTGTGGTTTGGTGGCAGATTTTCAAAAGAAAGTAGACATATACAGTATATCGTCAGCAATTCTCAATCAGATGAGATACACCGCTAACTCATTTTGAATTTCATTCATAAATGTGGACACTAATTATTGTTAATATTTCAATTCTCTAGGCCCTCCATTCCCAAACCTGAAGCCCCCTGTCCCGAGCAGGAAAGACCAGGACAAAGTGTTGGCTCAATGAATAACAATGACGCTAGCTTACTGCACCCCATATCAACCAACTTGCCAACTAGTAGTGACAAGGCTATATTGTTGTCATTCAGTGTTACTGTAGCCTACGGTACATCACATTATTATCCACCTAGCTAGCTAGGCTAACCGCGCTATCTTTCTGCATTGTGTCCCTGGAAAAGTGGCTAGGAAAAACTCCCCAGAAAGGCAGGAACCTAGAGAGGAACTGAGGGGTGGTCAGTCCTCTTCTGGCTGTGCTGGTGGAGATTATAAAAGAGTACAGCCATTTAGCCAGATTATTCTTCAAGATGTTTAAACGTTCATAGATGACCAGCAAGCAGTGTCAAATAAAATAGGTTTATAGAGGGTGCAATAGTTCAGCACCTCAGGAGTAAATGCAAATTGGCTCTTTATAGCTGAGCATTTAGAGGTTGAGACTGTAGGTCCGGTAGAGAGAGACATGATCAAACAGCGGGTCTGGGACAAGTTAGTACCTCCAGTGAGCCTTGAGCAGGTCAGGGTTCCATAGCTGCAGACAGAAACAGCAGAGACTGGATCAGCAGCACGACTAGGTGGACTGGAGACAGGGACAGCCAGGAGTCGTCAGACCAGGTAGTCCTAAGGCATGGTCCTAGAGCTCACGTCCTGCAGCCTTTATTTAACTTGAGTGTAGACTAAGCCCTAGAGGGTTGTAACTTCACATGATTTAGCCTACTTGTCAATCCAGATCTGAATATTTGATATCCTTTTTACTGTACACTGTTGATAGTAATTTTTCCCAAGCTAATCACTGAATGGCCTACTACAAGGATGTGGTCATAATAACACAGAACACACACATACACACATCAGATTGCAAGGGTAAGTACAATGAGCAGTTGTGAAAATGAAGTCTGCTGAGTGGGTTGCCAGATACACACACACAAACTTAATTAATTTGTTCTATTGTATTTATTATGGATCCCCATTAGCTGCTGCCAAGACAGCAGTTACTCTTCTTCGGGTCCAGGAAAATTAAGGCAGTTATACAGTTTTAAAAACATTACAATACATTCACAAGACATTTTGTGTGTTCCCTCAGGCCACTACTCTACTACCACATATCTACAACACAAAATCCTTGTGTACGTGTGTGTACATTGCGTATGTTATCGTGTGTATACATGTCTCTTCACAGTCCCCGCTGTTCCATAAGGTGTATTTTTATCCGTTTTTTTTAATCAAATTTTACTGCTTGCATGAGTTACTTCATGTGGAATAGAGTTCCATGTAGTCATGGCTCTATGTACTACTGTGCGCCTCCCATAGTTTGTTCTGTTTAGGTTAGTGTGTAGTCAAGGCTATCAAATGCTTCTCAAAGTTTCCCTCTGGTGGTCAAACTAGCACTAACTTGCATTAACATAAAAAATGGCTGACAATTAAATAACGTGCCATAGAATGCTGCAGCAGCCCGCAAGGTGTGCTGCAGTATGACGCAACTTTTAAAGGAGGAACCACTGTACATGATTCCATGTGTGTTATTTCATAGTTTTGATGTCTTCACTATTATTCTACAATGTAGAAAATAGTAAAATTAAGAAAAACCCTTGAATGAGCAGGTGTTCTACAAGGTTCATCGGTAGTGCATGTACAATATACAGTATAACTGCTTTGGAATGATACACAGGATATAGGCTACACAGGACAGAACACCACTATACTGTAAATACAAAGCACAAAGATGCAGCCCACAACTATATAAAAATGAAAAGTTCATATAGTAAACTATAGAAAGTTATACAAATAATTTACTTACATAATCCAATCAATCTAGAAAACATTCTTCTTCACCCGAGTGTCCAGGTTGCTGCCATCATATGGGTCCGACTCACTGAGAATTTCCACCAAAGCCTCTTACTATGCCATTACTACAGTCGATGTCCCCCTCTTCCTTGACCTTTCCTAAATAAGTCTTCATAACACACTGCTGTTGTTCGAATCTTAATATCACAAACGGAACTGGAGTTATAACCAGGGCATGTCATTGTTTTATGGTTTCCCTGGCCTGCTCTGTTCGTCTCTGATAGTTGAACATGCCATGCCAGTTGATAATCACTGCGATAATTTCCTCAAAACTGAACCTAAACTATACTGAAACTAATTTCACACATGTAACAACAGATTCAATAAATTAAGTATAGTATGATGGGGGAGAAAAGGGGAGAATGGGTAAGTTGATGAGTGAGGGGAAGAGAATATGCATAATTATGTAATCACTTGTGAATGAAGAACTGGGCAGGCCACTATTGTATGCATCTATTATAATTATACTCTCAAAACAGTGTACCCTATATTAGTCCACCAAATCCAAGCAGTCCATCCTGGTCTTAGACTTGACGTAACATAGTAAGTGTAAATCCAGGACCCTCAAATTAGTATGATATGTTATGTTTGGTATGGTTACATTATATAGATGGTTACTTAAGTTGTAATTCATAACATATCATACCAAATGGTGATGGACATCCTCAAATTAATACATACAATATGAAATGTAACATCATACTATGAACTGTCTCCGATTTACATACATAATAATATGAAATGCTCTGAGACGAGTTTGCGGCCTTAGTCTACACCAGGCCTACTTGGAATAGGCTACACAGTGAGAGTGTACGTAATTTATAATGGCAAGACCAAGATGAATGGATGAACATGCTGCATTAGCGTTGCTACAAGATCTGAATGAAAATGACTCAGATGGCAGGGAAGAAATGGATCATGACATCTCTGATTAATATTATTCTTATTCATATTGAATGGCTTACCACATCTTGGAAAGGATCCATATCGGACAGCAGGTGACTGAGTGTAGGATAATGTTTTGGATCAGATGGCACGGCTGTACAAGGTGAAAGGAGGAACTTGCCGCTGTTGCTGTGTTCTACAACATGCTTGACTTGGCTGGTATCAATGCACACATGTTGTTCAGCAGTGCATGAACAACACCCATGAGCAGGAGAACCTTCATCATGAGTCTGGCACACGGGCTATGTGAGAGACATAATGAGGGCCAAAGCAGCAGCAAAGATTCCACGCGAGCCAAAAATTGCGCACAGTTCCCAGCACCTGTTTCAACAAAAGAGACTTGTTTGTGGGAAGTGTTGCAATTATGTGAAAGTGATGAAGATTTGTGGTGACTGTTAGGACAAGCGGTAACAGCTAAATGAGAGCCAACTGTTGCACACCATACTGTGAGCACAAGTGAGGACACAAATATTGTGTCCAATAACTGACAATAATATGGTATACTATTTTTGACTGCTGTCATATCAACACACAGTATATTCATTATTATACAGTTATTGCTTTTGTGCTGGTTTTCACTATTCACAAGCAGGCTTGGCGCCTGTACTGATGTTTAGGCTACTGATATTTTCTTAATTGAAGGGGTTTGGTTATTTTTATTTGTTTTGTCAATATAAAAATAAGCTTTTACTGTGTTTCACCGCACATTCTTTTTGTTTCATAGTTGTAACAAAGGCACTCCATAAGTAAAATAGATTTTACACTTGAAATTCAGTTTGTGGTTTTCTGTTTTTAGGCCTACATATAGCCGACAGTAACAAACTAATGAAAATGTTATGTTCTTTCAAACATTTACATTTGGTATTCCAATGTTACCTAACACGTTCATAAAGCCCATCCGAATTACATTGACATGAAGGGGTTCCACTGAGGCCAGCATTTTCCAGTTAAATACATTTATTATACTTGTGGCTATTGGTACTCATCAAGGCCCTGCTATTCTACCCTTAAATATGCATATGGTCATTTTGACCAGGCACTTTCAGGATGAAATGCTCAGAAAGTTTGTGTATTTTATGATATTTGTCTGAAAGTACTGCTAGAGTGTAAAATACACATATTTAGAATAAGTCAGGGACAGGTTGGTTCAAGGTTTTTATTGAAATCAAGTTATTGAAATTAAAAAATTACAAAAAAACATCTTGATGCTTCTGGTGTTAGAATCCACTAAAATAGCATCTAGCTCTTAGGAAACTTTGCAGTATTTAGTGTTTAGTTTTTTTATGTATTATTTCTTACATTATTATATATCTGCTAAACACGTGTATGTGAGCAATCACATTTGATTTGATTTGTTAACCTACATTTCTGGAATTTGTCTTTCAGCATAAACCTGCTCTCTGTCACCAGTACAAGGAGATGATCTAGGGTGAACAAGCAACACTTCAAGTATTTTGTATTTGTACTTTGATCTTATTGATTGAACTTGGTCATTTAATGTTATTGCTGGTATGTAAGGTTTTAATGTCTTGTCTATTTTTGTCTCCTTTACAGCTTCAATTGTCCGGACTCTGGTGTTGTTGTGGCCAAGGAGCTTTCACCCAGATGGAACCAGGTTTCAGCTTCTGTGCAACGTTAACGTCCTTCCTCCCAGAGATGTGCAAGCATCCTGGCAGTCCGGAAAACAAATATGTTCTTAGACTAGATTCCTTTGTTCATATCATAACATGACCTGAACCAAATTCACTCAACGGATCTTATGTTATAGGCCTTGGTCTTGATCATGTTTTTACCTAAGCCTTTGTGTGTTTTAAGTTTCTCCTAATTGTAGGCTATTACCTTTAGCACTTAGTTAATAAAATATTTTCATGTTGAAATCTTTTCTTAGTTTTTTTAAGCACTATCTCATCGCTTTAGCACATGGCCACAGTCACATCTGTTCAAATGTGAATTCTTTAAGAGATGGGTGGGTCTAAGGCTTAAGAGGGTGTTAATGACGTTAAATGGACATAAACAAAGAGCAGCACTGTAGCTGTGTGAAAGGGTATCTTTATTATACAACATTAGGCAATTTATTGCTGTTAATGGTTTGCCTAATGGGGGAACTTGGTGAGATAATGTTCAGAGAATCGATTTTGGCAATTTGGTAAAAGTATACATTTTCTACATATAGCACCCTCTCCACAACTGGACAATTTTCTCATGGCTTCTGGAAAGAAATGCTGTTGACATGCTCAACCGGTGTTGCTTATTCAGCCGATAGAAACTTTCAACTGGTTTTCCCCACTAAGCAATACGTCGGAGTCAGAGCCCGAGCTATCTCAGGTCCACCCGCTACGGGGACTGAGCCGCCAAAGCCTCCCACCATTAGCTTTGACAAATTGAAAATCCTAGTCATTGGCGACTCCATTACCTGCAATATTAGACTTTAAAAAAAAGTAATCCAGCGATCATACATTGTTTACACTGGTGAGTGTAGATGGTATAGGGATATTGTTATCCACATCGGCAACAACGATGTTAGAGGTCACCAATCGCAACATAACTTCAGTGTGTAACTTAGCTAGAAAGATCTTTTGGCATCGAGTAATTGTCTCTGGCCCCCTCACAGTTAGGGAGAGTGATGAGCTCTACAGCATACTCGCACAACTCAATCGCTGGTTGAAAACTGTTTTCTGCCCTTCCCAAAATATAGAATTTGTAGATAACTGGCCCACTTTCTGGGACTCCCCCACAAACAGGACCAAGCCTGGCCTGCTGAGGAGTGACGGACTCCATCCAAGCTGGAGAGGTGCTCTCATCTTATCTTTCAACATAGACAAGGCTCTAACTACTGCACCTGCTGTCTCGACCTCTGAATGCTCGGATATGAAGAGCCAACTAACATTTACTCCTGAGATGCTGACCTGTTGCACCCTCTACATCCACTGTGATTATTATTTGACCCTATGGTCATCTATGAATGTTTGAACAATCTGGCCTTAATGACCATGTACTCATATAATACCCACCCGGCACAGCCAGAAGCCTGGTTCCTCTCTAGGTTTCTTCTTAGGTTCCTGCTTTTCTAGAGAGTTTTTCCTAGACACCATGCTTCTACATCTGCATTGCTTGCTCTTTGGGGTTTTAGGCTGGGTTTCTGTATAAGCACTTTTTGACGTCTGTTGATGTAAAAAATCATTTATAAAAAACATTTGATTTTATTAGATTTTTCCCAAAGATTAATGTAGAGCAAGTGTGAAAATCGCAGCAAAATGTTAATTTTTTTTCTAAATGGGATTATACGTTTATCAATTTTTAAAGCAGCATTACTTCCCCATTGTTTTCTCCAACTATAGAGTATGCTATATAATTTTGAGGTGCTTAGTCTGTACTTTAAGCCTACACAGAGCAGTTTTTACATCCATCCAAAATAATACCAGCAGCTGAGAAAAATAATGTACAATAACCTACATAAATAAAAAGGGATTGTTCTCTCACTGTTTTGCTGCTCCCAAACTTGATATTTGAATAATAAAGCTTTGGTGATAAACATTAATAATTTTTATGTTTCTTAATACAAGGTTTATGGGCACAAAAAGCATGAAATCATGACTCAGGATATGACCCTGATGCAGACACAGGAGGTAGATAGTACAGTTCTCAGATTATTTATTGTAAACACAGGGCAGGCAAAGGGCAGGTCGAGGACAGGCAGGGGTTCGTGATCAGATCTGAGTCAGGCAGGTACAGGACGGCAGGCAGCCTTGTGGTCAGGGCAGGCAAGGACGGCAGGCAGGCGATTGAGTTGTGCGAGTATGCTGAGAAACAGGAAGACGAGAAAGCATGCTGGTAAGACCTGACAAGACGAACTGGCAACAGACAGAGAACACAGGTATAAATACACAGGGAGGGGGTGGAGACAAGCACAAAGACAGGTGACACATCTCTCTTGTTCCATGTGCATATGGGCACTTTGCATCAGGGTTGGATAGACTGCGCTTCCGTTGTCAAATTCCATGCCATAACAAACCACATTAACGCTAAGAACAGCTTTCGGTTTATCTTAAATATTCTCACCAGCTCATACTGAAATTGGCACTTCGGCACATGTTTTCAAGGACACACCACAGGTATTGCCACCCCTCCCACCTCAGTCTATGCGAGCTCATATAAAACAGATAAATTACCAATCCTGGCACTAGGGGTTGGCTTTAAAAGGTTGAAATTGCAAACAAGCGTGCGTTTGACAATTGTGATGGCTTAACACCAGACAGAAATAGAGCACATAGTATTTCTTGCTCATCTTTATCAATGGTGCCAATAATTCTGGACCTGACTGTTGAAGAGCAACTTTCAAATGCAAAGTGACCTTTGCTCCATAGACATTAGCTAACGGCCTATATCATAATATTGCTTGTGAAACTTATCATTGCTAGTATCTGAATTCTAGGAACATTCAAATGGCAGTGCCAAAGACAAGTATCTATAAGTGTTTGTTATCTCTTGGCATGGGGCATGCCAGCTCTGATTATGACCTTTCCCAGGTGCCCTATCCAGGCAGTTATCAACTTTTATGTAAAAAAAAATATTGTAATTATTTCCCCAACCTTTCGGGATACAAAGTTTTCTTTAATTATCATATTTGACATTTTATGCAAGCTCTGCCATTCACTATGAACCTGTTTTGGGTGTACTGTAGATTAATTTCCTGAAAATGAACATAACATTTTAAAGTGTGGCCTATGGCTCCTGGAAAAACTGTACCTATTTCTATAAAATCATATCTCATATATGGGAAACTTCTTTCTTTCCATTTAAGACCGATGCATCACAAAGCATTTTTGCTTTTTTGCAATAACTCCAAGCAATAAAAATGCTTATGCAGAAATGGGTCAGTAGCATTTCAGAATGTACCCTGAGTTCAACATTATTTTCATAAGAAATGTTGACCTACTTACTTCTGACAGAGATTAAACATTGTGGTTGCAGGTGTGGAGGCCAACTTGAAGCATTGTTCTATAATTCATTCTGCCTTCCCTCGAGCGGTTATTTTCCTCAACCCAATTTAATCAAAGGATAAATATTATTTAATCCATCTCTTCCTGGGGAAAACACCTGCCCAATATACCACTGTGTCCTTCAGATTGCAGCATATTTTTTTTTTATCCCTATAACTGCTGTTCAAAACAATGCAAAACATAAAAAGTCCAAAAGCAGAATAGAGTGTAGAGGCTGTGCAGTGGGTGGGGTTATATCCATGCCTCAGGACTACCTGGCCTGATGACTCCTTGCTGTCCCCAGTCCACCTGGTCTTGCTGCTGCTCCAGTTTCAACTGTTCTGCCTGTGGTTATGGAACCCTGACCTGTTCACCGGACATGCTACCTTGTCCCAGACCGGCTGTTTTTTACTCTCTCTCTCTACCGCACCTGCTGTCTCAAACTCTGAATGCTCGGCTATGAAGAGCCAACTAAGATTTCCTCCTGAGCTGCTGACCTGTTGCACCCTCTACAACCACTGTGATTATTATTTGACCCTGCTGGTCATCTATGAACGTTTGAACATCTTGGCCATGTACTGTTATAATCTCAACCCGGCACAGCCAGAAGAGGACATGCCACCCCTCAGAGTCTGGTTCCTCTCTAGGTTTCTTCCTAGGTTCCTGCCTTTCTAGGGAGTTTTTCCTAGCCACCATGCTTCTACATCTGCATTGCTTGCTGTTTGGGGTTTTAGGCTGGGTTTCTGTATAGCACTTTGTGACATCGGCTGATGTAAAAAGGGCTTTATAAATACATTTGATTGATTAGTAGTGTTGGGGTTAAGGTATGCAGACACAAACCCATTACTTGATAACTTGTTGTTTGAAAGGTTGACCTTTACATGAATAAAAGGCCCTAGGCAGATCATAGCGACAAACTTGACTCTCCCAATTCATTCATTTTCCCGTTTGTTCACTTAAAATGGCTCTGTGCTTGTACCTATTTGTTCAGCAGCGCTTGAGTCATTGAAATGCAACTGGCTTGTGGGGAAACAGAGATACATCAATTATTTTACCAGGAAGAACCTTCTAAAAATTCAATCAATAGTACATCCTTCTGTTTTGAGTTCAGACCTGAGATCCATGACCAGGTCACAAATGGCTTTGTTTAAATTAGATTAGAAGATGTGGACATGGGATACCCTGCAAAAGGATAAGAGAGTACGAGAGAAGCAAAATTAATGCAGCAAACAGTTTTTCATTAGACAGCAAAGGCCCCATCTTTTTATTTTTTACCACTCAAATACCCAGGGTTTCCATGGTCACCACATTCAGCACTACTGAAATACCCAGTGTTACCTGAGTTTACACTATCAACCAGGCCCACTGTCTGTCGCTGAAATACCCATGATTACCACAGCCACTGTATCCATTAGTGCTAATATAGCCATGGTTTAACATTGTCCCTGTGGCCAGTTTCTGCAGTGTCATCATCCTCTCTGCATTGTAGTGCTCATGTATAAACTCCAGACAATCCAGATTTCCAGCATCAGAGCTAATTATCACCTCTTCACTAGTACTCTACACGGAGCAGGGGATAGTAGAGGTCTGACTGACTTCCAAATAGAGTGTCAGCCTAGCAAATAGAAAACACATAGCTTTAACCCTAAAAGCACCAACATACACTGAGTGTACAAAATATTAGGAACACTTTCCTAATATTGAGTTGCACCTCCTTTTGCCCTCAGAACAGCCTCAAATCGTCAGAGCATGGACTCTACAAGGTGTCGAAAGCATTCCACAGGGATGCTGGCCCATGCTGATGCCAATACTTCCCACAGATGTGTCAAATTGGCTGGATGTCCTTTGGGTGGGGGACCATTCTTGATACACACAGGAAACTGTTGAGCGTGAAAAACCCAGTAGCGTTGCAGTTCTTGACACACTCAAATCGGTGCCACTGGCACCTACTACCATACCCCGTTCAAAGGCAATTAAATATTTTGTCTTGCCCATTCACCTTCTGAATGTCACACACAATCCATTTCTCAATTGTCTAAAGGCTTAAAAATAATGATTTAGTCTCATCCCCTTCATCTACACATTTTGAAGTGGATTTAACAGGTGATACCAATAAGGGATCATAGGATTCACCTGTTCAGACTGTGTCATGTTCCTATTGTTTTGTACACTCAGTGTATTTTGACACCTAAAAGCACCAATGAGGGTAATGGAATTGTCAAACTGTCTTTTATTAACCTCTTGTAACAAGTCACCCCTCACTAAAAACCAAAATGCGCATTTGGGACCGATTTTTTGTACATAACAAAAAAGGAATACATGGTTAAGAATTCCCCAAAATAAGCATGTCTTTTTTTTAAATCACACATTTATAGTCAAATCTTCTGTCATCATCAAGTGCTTTGAGAGGCTAGTCAAGGATAATATCACCTCCACCTTACCTGTCACCCTAGACCCACTTCAATTTGCTTATGTGTACCAAACTCACTAAAAGTGGCAGTAATAAAGCCTCTCTTGAAAAAGCCAAACCTTGACCCAGAAAATATTAAACTATCGGCCTATATCGAATCTCCCATTCCTCTCAAAACTTTTAGAAAAAGCTGTTGCGCAGCAACTTACTGCCTTCCTGAAGACAAACAATGTATACGAAACGCTTCAGTCTGGTTTCAGACCCCATCATAGAGACTGCACTTGTGAAGGTGGTAGATAACCTTTTAATGGCGTCAGACCGAGGCTCTGCATCTGTTCTCATGCTACTAGACCTTAGTGGTGCTTTTGATACCATCGATCACCACATTCTTTTGGAAAGATTGGAAACCCAAATTGGTCTACACGGACAAGTTCTGGCCTGGTTTAGATCTTATCTTTCGGAAAGATAACAGTTTGTCTCTGTGGATGGTTTGTCCTCTTACAGCAGGAGCGGTAGAGATACTCTGAATGATCGGCTATGAAAAGCCAACTGACATTTACTCCTGAAGTACTGACCTGTTGCACCCTCGACAACCACTGTGATTATTATTTGACCCTCATGGTCATCTATGAACATTTCAACATCTTGGCCATGTTCTGTTATAATCTCCACCCGGCACAGTCAGAAGAGGACTGGCCACCCCTCATAGCCTGGTTCCTCTCTAGGTTTAATCCTAGGTTCTGGCCTTTCTAGGGAGTTTTTCCTAGCCACCGTGTGTCACGTCCAGGCCTGAGTTTTACAGGCTGGCGTGTTTAGTTTCGTTTTTGGTGTAGGGTTTTTCTGTTCTAGGTGTTCTATTTCTATGTTGGGTAAATGGTTCCCAATTAGAGGCAGCTGTGTGTCGTTACCTCTAATTGGGAACCATATATATGTTTGTGGTTTTGCACTAGGGTTTTGTGGGTTATTGTTGTAGGTTCATAGCTTAAGTGTATTTTCAATGTTATGTTCCTTTGTTACGATCTTCGTTTTGTTTGATTATTTTCCCAGTTACGTCTTTAAATAAAATATGTATACTGGAAGCATCGCTGCGTCTTGGTCCGCTATTCAAGAAGATCGTGACACCGTGCTTCTACAACTGCACTGCTTGCTGTTTGGGGTTTTAGGCTGGGTTTCTGTACATCAATTTGACATAAGCTGATGAAGGGCTTTATAAATAAATTTGATTGAAATTTGATTGATTACCGCCCCAATAGGTCCACAGACGATGCAATCGTCATCACACTGCACACTGCCCTATCCCATCTGGACAAGAGGAATACCTATGTAAGAATGCTGTTAATTGACTATAGCTCAGCATTCAACACCATAGTACCCTCCAAGGACATCATTGATGAGGGTCTCAACCCCACCCTGTGCAACTGGGTCGGGCCGCCCCCAGGTGGTGAAAGTAGGAAACAACATCTCCACTTCGCTGATCCTCAACACTGCGGCCCCACAAGGGTGCTTGCTAAGCCCCCTCCTGTACTCCCTGTTCACCCATGACTGTGTGGCCATCCAACTCAATCATCAAGTTTGCAGACGACTTCAGGAACGACTTCAGCTGTGGGACTTCAGGAAACAGAGGGAGCATCCACATCGATGGGACAGTAGTGGAGAAGGTGGAAAGTTTTAAGTTCCTCGGCATACACATCACGGACAAACTGAAATGGTCCACCCACACAGACAGCGTGGTGAAGAAGGCGCAACCGTGCCTCTTCAACGTCAGGAGGCTGAAGAAATTTGGCCTGTCACCTAAAACACACAAACTTTTACAGATGCACAATCAAGAGCATCCTGTCGGGCTGTATCACCGCCTGGTACGGCAACTGCACTGCCCTCAACCGCAAGGCTCTCTAGAGGGTAGTGCGGTCTGCACAACGCATCACCGGGTGCAAACTACCTGCCCTCCAGGACACCTACAGCACCCGATGTCACAGGAAAGCCAAAAAGATCATCAAGACAACAACCACCCAAGCCACTGCCTGTTCCCCCACTATCATCCCAAAGGCGACGTTAGTACAGGTGCATCAGAGCAACTGAAAAACAGCTTCTATCTCCAGGCCATCAGACAGCCATCACTAACATAGAGAGGCTGCTGCCAACATACAGACTCAATCTCTGGCCACTTTAATAATGTTTTATGTATCTTACATTACTCATCTCATATGTATATACTGTATTCTATACCATCTACTGCATCTTGCCTATGCCGCACAGCCATCGCTTCTCCATATATTTACATATACATATTCTTATTCATTCCTTTACATTTGTGTGTATAAGGTAGTCGTTGTGAATTTGTTAGATTACTTGTTAGATATTACTGCAATGTCGGAACTAGAAGCATAAGCATTTCACTTCACCGGATAGTGTCGGGAGTGGGGCGCTAGTGCCCCACCACTCCCTAAGTAGTTAATTAAGCATCATTAAGGAGCACTGGGGCCCTAGTGCCCCATTCCCGACACTATCCGGTGAAATGTAAGGCGCCAAATTCAAAATCCAAAAGTTGAATTATTAAACATTCATCAATATACAAGTGTTGCATAGTCATCAAAAGCTCTGAGTCTTGGCAATATCACAGCATTGTCAGATTTCAAAAGGCTTTATGACGAAAGCACTACATTTGATTGTTTGAGGATAGCACCTCTCATTTTTTATGCAATAGCATAAATCTATAACCAGCGCGGGTCACACTAAACACATATAAGAGCTAAAATAAATCACTTTCCTTCTGACGATCTTCTGCTGAAGGCATCCGAAGTGTCCAAACAAGACAATCCATGGTTCTTTTGTTAGAAAAAGTCATTTATTATATCCATAAATCTCAGTTTGGTTGGCGCGTTATTCTGGAGGTCCCTCCGTCCCTCCGTCCCCACTGGACATTGAGGGGGCCCCGGCGTATGCAGTCCGAGCGATAATGGACTCAAGGCGTCGGGCAGGGGGCCTTCAGTACCTCGTGGATTGGGAGGGGTACGGTCCGGAGGAGAGAAGCTGGGTGCGGGTGGATGACATCCTGGATCCTTCACTGCTGCGGGAATTTCACCGCCTCCACCCGGAGCGCCCTGCGCCTCGTCCTCCGGGTCGTCCCCGTAAAGGGGGGGATACTGTCACGACTTCAGCTGAAGTTGGTCCCTCCCCTGGTTCGAGCATCTACCGGCGGTCGACGTCACCGGAGTTCTAGCCACCACCGATCTATTTCTCACTTTCTGTTTTGTCTTGTCATTAATCACACCTGGTCATCATTACCCAAATGACATGTGTTATTTATTCCTCTGTTCCCCCATCAGTGTTGTCCGTGATTGTTTCATGTTTTTGGCTCGTTGTGTGAGCAGGTGATTGTCTACGTATCAATTATTTTGTCCCTTAATAAAATAAGGAGTTTGACAACTGGCTTCCTGCGACTGTTTCCTTGGAGACCTGCTGTGAGCCATAACAACAACTCATCATACAAAGGTTGATAACATGAATAACACCACACAATATTGTCAGGTTTCTGAGATAATACATGTTCAGAATTCTCTAAAATACTTTTTACAAAACAAGTTTTACCGCTATTTGAGGGGCCTGCGATTAAGGCCGAAAATGATAGTTGCAACCTGGGGTCAAAACCTTCTACAGCAGCCATTCTATCTTAAGGGTTAAGACACAAAGGGCATGTAACATACGTCAGTAACCAAAGGGCAACGTGGTCCCGTCAGGTAAAAGCAATCTCTTGTCATAGACTACCCGGAATCTTTTAGTAAGTGGGGCATTCCCTTTTTATCCCTAACAATCTTTTTGTAGGAGTTAAAAATTTCCAATTCACTATTCCGGTCATTTATGAACCCCTCTACTAAGTGTGTGATTGATTCCAAGTTTACACGCGGGGCATTTTCATAGATTTGAGTCACGCCTTTGGCTTTCAACACCATGTGATTGTCTTTAGTCTTAAAAGCATAGCTTTTGGGGCCACAGGATGCTAGAGTATCCAAAACCATTACATAAAAAATTGCATAATCATGGCTCTGATTCATACATGTGAAATATACCATCCCCACACTGATTTATTACACAATTTTCCAATTCAACAAAAGCATCCCGTGGTTGTTCATAGTCCTCGGCTCGAGGGCTCATGTGCGTGTTGAAGATGCCGTGTTCTCATTCATTTGGTTAATTAAGGAGATGAGTTCAGGGCGGACCTGTGATAATTGATAACCCTCAGGGTCATATAATAACCAGGGTGGCTGTAAGAGTTGGCAAAAGTTCAACACTCAGGAGTCAATGTCATGTCTTTAGTTTTTTTCATAACCAGAGAGAGAGAGAGAGAGAGAGAGAGAGAGAGAGAGAGAGAGAGAGAGAGAGAGAGTTCCAACCGTGCAATAATAGCTAACATGTAATATCAAACAATTCCTCCACAAACGACCTAACGCACACAAAAATCGAACATAATATATATATGACTTTATCGCCAACATTTTGGGTTAAATACCTATATAGGGCCCTAGTCCATTCTTGTTTAACATATAAAAACAAAAGCATGTAACAATAACCCCTTCTCTCATTCAATATATACATTTATATAATACCTTATTAAATACACTACTTTTATAATAGATAATATATACATATTAACCTGCATATTTTGATTCTTTAGATTGTAACATGCATAGTTAAAAGCATTCTTTAGAGGGTAATTGCAACTCACCTTCAAAATTGTCCACGTGTAAAGTCTCTTTACCTATCTTGTTGTTTTCAGACGATCATATGTTTCCTAACTGAGACATTGTACGACCTTGGGGTGTCTAGGTCTATTCTCTGGTTTTACACGTATTCAATAATAATGTAAGGTCAATAAAGATTTTATGCAAAATAATGAAAGCATAATGTGGTTCAGATAGACGGGCGATAGAGCTGTGCGGACGATAGAGTACAAAACGGTATCGTCTGCATACATGTCACGATCTTCTGTAGTGACGGACCAAGACGTAGCGATGCTTCCAGTATACATATTTTATTTAAAGACGTAACTGGGAAAATAATCAAACAAAACGAAGATCGTAACAAAGGAACATAACATTGAAATACACTTAAGCTATGAACCTACACAATAACCCACAAAACCCTAGTGCAAAACCACAAACATATATATGGTTCCCAATTAGAGGTAACGACACTCAGCTGCCTCTAATTGGGAACCATTTACCCAACATAGAAATAGAACACCTAGAACAGAAAAACCCTACACCAAAAACGAAACTAAACACGCCAGCCTGTAAAACTCAGGCCTGGACGTGACAGTACCCCCCCCCAAAGGCGCGGACTCCGACCGCGCCAAAAGTCCATGGGGGGGTCTTCGGGTGGGTCTCTTTTGTCCAAGGTGGCGGTTCTGGTGCCGGCCGTGCTGGGCCGAGGTCACGCACCGGAGGCCCTGGGCTAGCAGCCGGAACAGTTCATGCTAGACTCACGAAGCGCACAGGGGACCTGGTGCATGAAGCAAGCTGTGGTGGACACACGATTCGCACAGGAGACCTGGTGCGGGGAGTAGGAGCAGGCTGTGCTGGACT
>QNTS01002366.1:86453-119388 GCA_003317085.1 Hucho hucho | reverse complement strand
ATTTATTTCAGCTTTTAGTTTTTTTCATTCCCAGTGGGTCACAAGTTTACATACCCCCAATTAGTACTTGGTAGCATTGCCTTTAAATTGTTTATCCTCTTAACTTCTTAGGGAGCGGCTCCCGAGGTGACGGTTTTGGAGAGTCTGGCGTGCCCAAAGTAAAATGCCTCCCACTCAGGCCCAGAAAATAGGATATGCACATAATTAGTACTATTGGATAGAAAACACTCTGAAGTTTCTAAGAGTGTTAAAATATTGTCTGTGAGTATAACAGAACGGATATAGCAGGCGAAAACCCGAGGAATTTCTGTCCTGGAAAAAGTGTATTTGACACATTGCCTCATTTTGAACCCCTCCCTATTGAAAATGACATATATGGGAGTAAGATTGCAGTACCTATTGCTTCCACTGGATGTCAACAGTCTCTAGACAGTGTTTGATGATGTTTAGTTGCTCTGGATGGTAACAGAAGAAGAATTTCGAAGTGGTCACCAGATGTAAACAGAAGAGGATGCGCTTCATGGGCTTGCGGGCGCTGTGGTTTTTTCCTTTCCTATCGCCCAGTTTATAATCCGGTTGAAATATTATACTAAATATACATAAAAATGTTCCTAAGGATACATTATCAATGATGTTTGATTGTTCTTGGACAAGTGTATAGGTATAGGTTGAACGAGTTCTCTTCGGTTCAGTGGGCAAGTGGATTTTATGAACATATTTTATGAACATAATGCGCCAACCAAACGGAGATTTATGGATATAATAAATAACTTTTTCTAACAAAAGAACCATTGGATGTCTTCGTTGGACACTTGGGAAGCCCTCAGCAGAAGTTCTTCAAAAGGTAAGGGATTTGTTTTCGCTGTGAAATGTGTTTTGTGTGAACCGCGATGGTTTATGAATTTATGCTAATAGAAAATATTGGAGGTGCTACCCTCAAACAATCAAATGTTGTGCTTTCGCCGTAAAGCCTTTTTGAAATCTGACAACGCTGTGATATTGCCAAGAAGCAGAGCTTTTGATGACTATGCAACACTTGTATATTGATGAATGTTTAATAATTCAACTTTTGGATTTTGAATTTGGCGCCTTGCATTTCCCTGGGTAGCGCCCCACCACTCCCTAAGTAGTTATTTTTCACATGCGTTTTTTTTATTTATTTTTTTATTCTTTCTCTCACTGTTCAAATAACCTACCATTAAAATTATAGACTGATCATTTCTTTGTCAGTGGGCAAATGTACAAAATCAGCAGGGGATCAAATACTTTTTTCCCTCACTGTAAATCATTTTCTGATAGTGCTTTATTGATACAAGTGGCGTGTGCCGGTAGTCAACCACGTAACCTCTCACTCCCACTCTGAGCCATTCAGTGTTGTTGTTTATGTATGTAGCTAGTGAGCTAAGATGTAGCATTAGCAATATCTTTCTAAAGGAGACAAGTCACAAATGTGGAAATTCTGGAGATTTTATTAAATTCTGACAACGAGTCTGAGTATGAAAGTCAGGAATCTAATTCTGACAGTGACAGTGAGGAGCTGCCCCCCAACCTTGTAGCCATTGAGAACCCTGAATCTGAGGTTCCCTTGTCCACTGACGAAGTACCAGGTCCCTTTGAAGATGCTGGTGGTGATGGAGGCAGACCGACAGTGGATGAAGTACAGGAGTTCTATGGTAGCTGGAAGGCCGCCAGTCATTTCAACCCTCCTGGCCCTGCTGTTTGCTTTGATGAGTCCCAGTCTGGAGTGCAATGCCCCTTGCCATTTCCAACTGAGGCAGAGTGCTTCAAGTTGTTTCTGACAGAGGAGCTCGTGAGAGACATAGTAGAGGAGACCAATCACTATGCCTTGGAGCTACAGGAGAAGAGAGAGCCAGGAGTGAGGGGGAAACTTGCTAAATGGCTGACAACCACAATTAGTGAAATGTATACTTTCCTGGTGACAGTCCTCCTCATGGGGATAGTAAAGAAGAACTCCCTAAGAAATTACTGGAGCACAACTTTGCAACTCCCTTCTTTGCCACACTCTTTTCCCAAGACAGCTTCCTAGTTCTGCTGCGATGCCTGCATTTTGTCAACAATGCTACTGCCATCCTAAGTGACCCGTTATACAAAATAAGAAATGTTCTTATCAGCCTGACATCAGCACTTGGTCGGGTCTTTGTGCCATACAAGGACCTATGCGTTGATGAGTCCCTGATGTTATGGAAAGGTAGGCCGGCATCCGTCAATATATTCCCTCCAAAAGGCACAGGTTTGGGGTCAAGTTCTTTGTCATGTGCGACGTGAAGACAGGATTTGTCCAGGACATTATAGTTTACACAGGGTCCACCACTGACATCAAACATTATGAGGGGCTTGTGGTGTCCGTGTCCGTGGTGATGACCATGCTGGCTCCTCATCTCGGCAAGGGACACACTGGACAATTGGTACAGCAGTCCCACACTCTTCCAGCATCTGCTCTCCAACAGCACAGGGGCCTGTGGCACAGTCAGGTCGAACAGGAAGGGGATACGGGCATTCGGATGCAGGAAGATGCAGAGAGGGGAGGTGGAGTTCAAGGAGAACGGTCAACAGCTGGCAGTAAAGTGGCATGACAAACGAGACGTCCATGTCCTCTCCACTGTCCATACAGCAACCATGTCGGCCACAGGGAAGGTGGACCACCTGACGGGAGAGAGAAAGATCAAACCAGACTATAACCTCAAAATGGCGGCAGTGGATAAGGCGGACATTATAAACAGCTTTGTGGAATGCGCTCGGAAAACGACCAAGTGGTATAAGAAGATATTTTTCCATCTGATCGACACTGCTGTCCTCAACGGCAGCATAGTTCACCGCCAACTAACAGGTGAGATGATTACTGAACAAAGTATTTTTGTAATTGGATGTACAGTTCACATACAAATATATTATGCAATTATAGTGACAATATCTCACCCACCTACCCACTGCCTCATCATCCTCTAACTTTCCTCATCCTCCCCACTCCCTCATAGCTAAAGTAATTACCTACCAGAAGTATAGAGAGAACCTCATGAGAGAGCTGCTGGAGGAGCACCACACCCCTCGGCGCCCATCCCCTGGGGGTCGCCCTGCTGCGGACAATCCCCTACGCCTCACTGCACGGCATTTTTCCTGCAAAGTCCTTTAAACTGCTGCTCAAGGTAGCCACACACGGAGGCACTGCAAAGTCTGCCTGTCTGGCACCAGGAGAAGTAAGCAGAGGAAGTTGACAAAATACATGTGTTTAGCTTGTGATACACCTCTATGTGTTTCACCATGCTTTGAGGAGTATCATATGCTCAAGCACTATTGAGCACATCTGCAGCAATAAGTGACTGACTGACCTGACAGGTGACCTGCCATGATACTATGCCTTTAGAGGTGGGGGTGGAAATGCAGTTGTTGTTCAGTCACTGCATGAATATGAAATATGGGTTATGCATATTCTGTTTTTTTTCCTCTAGTAAAACAAGTTGTTGTTGAACCAACCACCACCAATACTGCAATAAAATACATATTGGCCTATGTGTTTTCTTGCTGTGTTTTCATCCAGTAAAACTGTTAAGGAGTGTACGTTAGAATACAAAAGCTGGCCTCAATCTTCAGCTTGAAAGATGTCCAGTTATGATATTGGCAAATACTGTTAGTGGTTTCTGAAAGTACAGAATAAATAGGAATTATTCATTAGAATACAATATTACAAAAAAGTAACATAATTAACACTGCTATAAAAATAGTATATTGCATTGACAAAATCACAATTGAGTTATAACAGTAAGAAACTAACTTTTGAGCTCCACAAGGGGGCAAGGCAGCGCAGAACAGAGCTATGCTGAATAGACCAAATAAACAAACCATGGTCATATGCTTTATTTATTTAACTAGGCAAGTCACTTAACAACAAATTATTATTTACAATGATGGCCTACACCGGCCAAACTCGGACAACGCTGGGCCAATTGTGCGCAGCCCTATGGGACTCCCAATCACAGGCAGTTGTGATACAGCCTGGATTCTAACCAGGGTGTCTGTAGTGATGCCTCTAGCACTTGAGATGCAGTGCCATAGACCGCTGCGCCACTTAGGAGGCATAAGGCCAGAGCAGCTTCAAAATACAACATAAGCTAATACTTCTCTGACGCAATTAGCATTGTTTTACAGAGCTAATAGAAGAATGTAGCTAGCTACATAAGCAAGATTGAATATAACACCATAAAGGGTAACGTTACGAAATTACCTCGCGTGTCCGTGGTTATAAGGAATATACACAAGTATATTATGCTCCATAAATACAGTGAGCTACAATAGAAATGACATAACACGACATTCTGAAACTATTATAACGTAATAAGGCACTTACTTAGATAGAAACGCACACATTTCCAAAGTTGTTATTCGTAATGAAAACAACAATGACTGCGATGCGGGCAAAAGATGGAAAATGTGAACACGTGTGCAGATCCTGTTCCGACGCGAGATGAACAAATGTCTGCAGACTTGAACTGCACAAACAATTAGGAAGTGCTTGGGGAATTTTGTCCGGGTCAGAAATGTCCCAAAAATGTAATTGTCCGCAAAAGTAAATATGACTATTTGTATGTTAATGAATGAGGAGGCGGAACACACCTCAATTCAAACTGTTCTTAGAAAATAAAAACTTGTTAGAAAATTATTTGACCTTGAAACAGCCTATAAATAAAAACAGGCTAAATTCCTTGTTTTGAGGGCAGCGCGGATTAAATGTACTGTTGAATAACAATCACATTCTGGAATGGAAAGAATGTTCTAACATCATCACGTGCATAAAAAAACTCACGCTGGGGCGACCGTTAGAGATATTTGGAACTCACGCATGAAAGGGTTAATCATTACCTCATATCAGTCTCATTCTGAACATCACAAACCTCTTGAATCTGCAATAACCTCAGTCTTTTCTGATCATTCAGTACTACACCAATTGATTCAATTATTATTTACTAACTAACTAAATATTAACACAGAATATACATACACACTTACATGAGATAAAGGTCCCTAGTGGACTGACATGATATGACGACTTGTTACACAATGGAAAGGGGGTGGGGAAAGATAAAGAGAGGGAGAGACAAAGCGATACAAAATTATGCCTAGTTTGCAATGTCATGTTTTATTGGATAGAGTGAAACACAAATTGTTGATACCAGTTTCAATCTGTCAGCGCCACTAACTGATTGGCTAGCGCTTAGCTAGCTAACGTTAGCTATCATATTTTACCAGAAATGTAGCCCATACATTAATTCTCTGTAACAATTAGATATTTCATTGCTTTAAACGATTAGCTATCTCATCTTGATCATGTGTTGTTCCTTCTCTCTTTCTAGAAGCAATCAGTTAACAGGCAAAAATAAAGATTGAGGCCTTCAATCAAACTGAGGACAGAGAAATATGTGTGCATCAGACAGGTCAAAGCTTCTTGCATGCATGGCTTCGAGATGTAAGTTAAACTAAAAAAAATGTTGGGATGTTTGGATGACTCAATTGCTGGGTTGTAGGCATTGGGTCAATAGTTGGGTTGTTTTTTGTAAATACAGTAAGGTTGGGTTGTTGGTGCTGGGCTATCAAGGTTGGGCTATGGATGTTTGAACCCAGCCAGGTTAATTCTCATGGAATATAACTAAATGTATGTTTATTTGTATATGTTTAGCTAGCTTGCTAGCTAGTTAGCTACCTAGCTTCCTTAGCTAGCTTAGTCTGACACTTCTTCTGGAATGTCTCGGACACTGTTTCACTCGTGAGCTAACGTTAGCTAAGTTAGCTGCCTAGCTAAGTTACCATAGCTAGATTTGACTTATTCTCCATCTGGGTTCATTTAACCAAGCTATTTGGCAGGCTACTATCATGCATGCATGGTGATTTATTGAGATAGCTAGCATTACTGTACTGGTTTTCAATGGTTTCTGACAGTGGCAACTTTAGTCGGACTTGTGAAGTTGAGGATGGATGCAAATTCTGTTAGTTAGCTAATGTTAGACTATACCTTAAATTTGATGTAGCCAAGCTAGTTTAGCTAGCTAGTTATGTTGCTAACATTTCTTTATTTCTGTACTTAAATGCAGAGGTGAAGGCTAACAAACGGACAGCTTTTGTAACGCTGAATGAGTGGAACCTGGCCTCCTTGATTCCAAAGTTTGAGGGTAGGTAATGTTTGGGGGGGACAAAAATGTTAATTGACCCTGTGTAAAGCAGCATCTACGTCTTCCACATTGTCACCGATAACCAATAGTACAACTTTAATGGAAACTTGAAAGACTTAACTTCACCAGAGCCTCTTAGAACCATGCAGCCACATTGGGACAAGCTACATAACATGCACAGCTACCATAGATAGTCTTCATTTGACCACACTTGCTTTATTGGTCATTTGCAAAGATATTCTGTCACAGTGACCACTGTCACAGTGACCACTGTGACACACAACACACAGATCACAGGCTGGGAGCAGCTCATGGGTAATGTGCCTTGCTCAAGGGCACAGCAGCAGTAGGTAGTATACAGAGATATTGTAGCTGGTAACCCTCTGGCTGATGGATCACTCCCTGCAGATTTCCCCCACAGGCAGCTCGGGGGTTTGAATTTTGGCCTGCCTTTCTAACCTCGAAGCTACTGCCGCGCATTTCGGTTTAATGTATTCAGTTGTGCAACTGATTAGGTACCCCTTCTCCCTTTTACCCTCTCTTTCGCAGCGAGAGATGGACCAGGAAACGCTCTTGCTTTTGGATGACTTGACCTATAGCCTAAAGTTAAAGAAGGACATGAAAGCCTTACATGCAGTGAGTATTCTGTAAACACCGCCTTTTTTATACACGAGGGGAGGTCCTCGGGACACACACATGAATACATAGGACTGTGGACACACTAAGCGACACACCACGCCTGAGCAGTAGCCGGGTCTTGTCAGGTACATGTTGAATGATTTGTTGTATATTTTGAAAACTGATTGTTAAAAGGAATTTATAATTCATTGAATACCTTTTGCTCACAACATTCAAATGTGAGAGGGCAGCCCAGATGACCAAGTGGCTGATAAACATCCGCAAACCAGGTTGCGGAGTACATGAAGGAGCCCCGATCCAGAGGGCTCAGTGGACCAGACAGAATGGGGATACTCCAGGCATGGTGGGTATTTTGTTTTACAAAAACAGACTTTGATTCAAATTAAATAAAATGTTATTTGTCACATGCGCCTAAAAGAAAAGGTGTAGGCCTAACTGTGAAATGCTTACTTACAAGCCTTTTACCAACAATGCAGTTCAAGAAATAGAGTCAAGAAAAGATTTACTAAATTAACTAAAGTAATTTTTTAAATAAAAAGTAAAACAATAATATTACATAACAATTACAAGGCTATATTTATAGGTGGTACCGGTACCGAGTCAATGTGCAGGGGTAAAGGTTAGTTGAGGTAATTTGTACATGTAGGTAGGGGTAAAGTATGCATAGATAATAAACAGAGAGTAGCATATAGATCCTGGATGGCAGGAAGCTTGGTCCAAGTGATGTATTGGGTCGTACGCACTACCCTCTGTAGCACCTTACTGTCGGATGCTGAGCAGTTGCCATACCGGTCAGGATGCTCTCAATGGTGCAGCTGTAGAACTTTTGAGGATCTGGGGACCCATGCCAAATCTTTTTTGTCTCCTGAGGGGAAAAGGTGTTGTCGTGCCCTCTTCACGACTGTCTTGGTGTGTTTGGACCATGATAGTTTGTTGGTGATGTGGACACCAAGGAACTTGAAACTCTCAACCTGCTACACTACAGCCCCGTCGATATCAATGGGTGCCTGTTCGGCCCTCCTTTTCCTGTAGTCCACGATCATCTCCTTTGTCTTGCTCACATTGAGGGAGAGGTTGTTGTCCTGTCACCACACCTCCAGGTTTCTGACCTCCTCCATATAGGCTGTCTCATCGTTGTCGGTGATCAGGCCTACCACTGTTGTGTCATCAGCAAATTTAATGATGGTGTTGGAGTCATGCTTGGCCACGCAGTCGTGGGTGAACATGGAGTACACATCGGCTACGGAGAGCATGATCACACAGTCGTCCGGAACAGCTGGTGCTCTCATGCACGCTTCCGACGAGCGTCAGAGCTGGTGTAGTAGGATTCAATCTTGTATTGATTTTTAGATTTTTTGGTGGTTCGTATGAGGGCATAGCGGGATTTCTTATAAGCGTCCGGATTTGTGTCCCACTCCTTGAAAGAGGCAGCTCTAGCCTTTAGCTCGGTGTGGAAGTTGCTTGTAATCCAAGGCTTCTGGTTGGGAAATGTACTTACGGTCACTGTGGGGACGACGTCGTCGATGCACTTATTGATGAAGGTGGCTGAGGTGTACTCCTCAATGCCATTGGATAAATGTTGGCTGTGATTAACTAGCCTTGCTGAAGCAACCCATGTGACTCATAGTGTAGGGAGAGCTGTGACCACACTGGTCTGGAAAAAGAGGCTGTTTGTTAATGAAATATTTGCTAATGAATTGTGTGACAGGGTTTGATTGATTTCCTCAAATTCTTTATTTTCCTCTGGGTTGAGACCTCTCATTGTTTGGATTTGAAAATCCAACCATTTTAATAGAAGTGGCGGCGCTCAGGGGCTGTGTGACTATGTTTGAGTGAGAAAGTAACAGAGGAGAGCAAACCAGTAAAAGCACAGCCCCCTTCATTATCGATGCATTGTGTTGACAACATCAAAGAGCCATTCCAAACTCTGAAGACAGGAGGACTTCAAGAGTTAGGTGTTAACCAGACTAGTGATTAACTGCAATGGAAAAGTAATTGTTTGTCTGGCTACAACATAACACAATTTGAAGTCATTTGGGGCAGAGTCACAAATATTAGAAAAAGCATTGGGTGTGGATACGGTGGGAGAATGTGGATCTGAGCAAGTGTGATTTCATTCATGTTTGTGGATATATTTGTAAATGTTAAGTTGTTAAGTCTATTGCTTTTGTCAATGTACACTACCGTTCAAAAGTTTGGGGTCACTTTGAAATTGTCCTTGTTTTTGAAAGAAAAGCACATCAAATTGATCAGAAATACAGTGTAGACATTGTTAATGTTGTAAATGACTATTGTAGCTGGAAAAGGCAGATTTGTTATGGAATATCTACGTAGGCGTACAGAAGCCCATTATCAGCAACCATCACTCCTGTGTTCCAATGGCACGTTGTGTTAGCTAATCTAAGTTTATCTAATTGATCATTAGAAAACACTTTTGCCATTATGTTAGCACAGCTGAAAACTGTTGTCCTCTTTAAAGGAGAAATAAAACTGGCCTTCTTTAGACTAGTTGAATAACTGGAGCATCAAAATGGTGAAACTCGTAAGTTTATTCTTGTTCTGAGTAATAAAGGCCATAATGTATTATTCCAGCCCAGGTGCAATTTAGATTTCGGCCATCAGTGTATGTGCAAAGTTTTAGACTAATCCGATGAACCATTGCATTTCTGTTCAAAATGTTGTGTCAAGACTGCCCAAATATGCCTAATTTGTTTATTATTAACTTTTACATGTTCAAAATTGTGCACTCTCCTCAAACAATAGCATGGTATTATTTCACTGTAATAGCTACTGTAAATTGGACAGTGCAGTTAGATTAAGCTTCCTGCCAATATCAGATATGTCTATGTCCTGGGATATTTTCTTGTTACTTACAACCTCATGCAAATTGCATTAGCCTACATTAGCTCAACCGTCCCGTGGAAGGGACGCCGATCCCAAAGAAGTTTTAAGACAGACAGTGTCACATGCACGCATGCTTTGTTTTTCTTAGATTGCAATCTGAGTGTGCACATCAAGTTCAACTGAGGCTTTAGTCTGACATTTGAACTGTTTGGTTCATGAAATAATATAAATTCTAAATATAAATACATAAATCAATCCTATCTTATAAAATCTTGTGAAATAATACATATTTACACAGTAGTGCTTTGATTCAATGTGCTATTTAAATATATATATTTATATATATATTCTTGTACATACTGTCATGATGTACGTTCTAAAAATGCAGACAATAGAAATTAATGATTTCATATTCAACATTGCATCTTGATTGTGTGTGGGAAAGGGAGGGGATGGGATGGTAGAGAAGGCAAAAAATATGCAATCAAAATTAAAATTAGGATAACACTGAAAATGTTCCAAGGATTACATAAACAAATACCAGCTGCTGGGTCAATCTCCCAACCCAATGTGCTGGGTTTATGTCACAACCCAACACACTGGGTTGTTTTAACCCAGAAATATAGTGTAATTTACCCAGCAGTTTGGTCAAGTGCTCAACCAAGATGCTGGGTTAGAAGCACAAAACAAACCCGCTTGGTTGAAATAACCCAATGTTTTGTTTGGTCCGCCATCTCCAAAGATTACTCAAAAAGGCAATATTTCTGAACTAGGCTAGATTTAGTTTTCGCTTTAATTATACACATTTTGAGAATAAACTTTTACATTTCCATTGGTAATCTATTGCTCAGTTATCACTTGGCTCATGTAAATAATTATGTACAGTTGAAGTAGGAAGTTTACATACACTTAGGTTGGAGTCATTAAAACTCGTTTTTGAACCACTCCACAAATGTCTTGTTAACAAACTATAGTTTTGGCAAGTTGGTAAGGACATCTACTTTGTGCATGACACAAGTAATTTTTCCAACAATTGTTTACAGACAGATTATTTCACTTGTAATTCACCGTATCACAATTCCAGTAGGTCAGAAGTTTACATACACTAAGTTGACTGTACCTTGAAAAGGCTTGGAAAATTCCAGAAAATTATGTCATGGCTTTAGAAGCTTCTGATAGGTTAATTGACATCATTTGAGTCAATTGGAGGTGTACCTGTGGATGTATTTCAAGGCCTACCTTCAAACTCAGTGCCTTTTTGCTTGACATCATGGGGAAATCAAAAAAAATCTGCCAAGACCTCAGAAAAAATGGTTCATCCTTGGGAGCAATTTCCAAACGCCTGAAGGTACCACGTTCATCTGTACAAACAATAGTATGCAAGTATAAACACCATGACGGTATGACGCAGCCGTCATACTGCTCAAGAAGGAGACGCGTTCTGTCTCCTAGATATTAATGTACTTTGGTGCGAAAAGTGCAAATCAATCCCAGAACAACAGCAAAGAACCTTGTGAAGATATTTCCTGCCTGTTTGGCCCTGTCCGGGGTATCGTCGGACGGGGCCACAGTGTCTCCCGACCCCTCCTGTCTCAGCCTCCAGTATTTATGCTTCAGTCGTTTGTGTCGGGGGGCTAGGGTCCGTCTGTTATATTTGGAGTATTTCTCCTCTCTTATTCGGTGTCCTGTGTGAAGTATGCCACCATAAAAAAGCCAGACTACGGTTTCCAAACATAACGTTGGGACAAAGATTGTACTTTTTGGAGAAATGTCCTCTGGTCTGATGAAACAAAAATAGAACTGTTGGCCATAATGACCAACGTTATGTTTGGAGGAAAAAGGGGGAGGCTTGCAAGCCCAAGAACACCATCCCAACTGCTTTGCTGCAAGAGGGACTGGTGCACTTCACAAAATAGATGGCATCATGAGGGAGGAAAATGATGTGGATATATTGAAGCAACATCTCAAGACATCAGTCAGGAAGTTAAAGCTTGGTCGCAAATGGGTCTTCCAAATGGACTGACCCCAAGCGTACTTCCAAAGTTGTGGCAAAATGGCTTAAGGACAACAAAGTCAAGGTATTGCAATGGCCATCACCTGACCTCAATCCCATAGAACATTTGTGGGCAGAACTGAAAAGCGTGTGCGAGCAAGGAGGTGACTCAGTTATACAAACCTGACTCAGTTACACAAACTCTGTCAGGAGGAATGAGCCAGATTTCACCCAACTTATTGTGGGAAGCTTGTGGAAGGCTACCTGAAACATTTGACCCAAGTTAAACAATTTAAAGGCAATGCTACCGAATACTAATTGAGTGTATGTAAACTTCTGACCCACTGGGAATGTGATGAAATAAATAAAAGCTGAAATAAATAGTTCTCTCTACTATTATTCTGACATTTCACATTCTTAAAATGAAGTGGTGATCCTAACAGGCTTAAGACAGGGAACTTTTACTAGGATTAAATGTCAGGAATTGTGAAAAACTGAGTTTAAATGTATTTGGCTAAGGTGTATGTAAACTTCCGACTTCAACTGTAGGTACAGCAGATCTCCGTATTGTATGGGAAACTTTAAAAACTTTAAAAACAAAAGCAATATAGGTCAAAAGAGTCCATATTAACAAAGGAAAAGGAAGGACTAACAGTACAGATAGACGGTGCCATAGAGGCTCAGAATAAGTTAGAGGAAAAACAGAAAGAAATGGAGGAACTTAAAGATCAAGTGTTATATATTATTTTTTTAAAAGTGAACTGGATGGAATATTGTGAAAAATGCACCAAATTTTTTTTTTTAATCTTCAACAGAAATGCTACCAAATATAATTTACGTATTTTTTTTCTATTAATAATGTAAAATTAACAGATGTACAGAAAGACTCATGTGAAGGACAAATTACAGAGAAGGAACTTCTTGATGCAATTAAAGCAATTAAAGAAAAATCTAGGGCTGGATAGCATACCAGTGGAGGTATACCGAACCTTTTTTGATATACTCTTACACTTCAGTCCTCTTACACTTCAGAAAAACACCAGTCTCAATGTCAACAGTGAAGAGGCAACTCCGGGATGCTGGCCTTCTAGGCAGTTGCAAAGAAAAAGCCATATCTCAGACTGGCCAATAAAAAGAAAAGATTAAGATGGGCAAAAGAACACAGACACTACACAGAGGAACTCTGCCTAGAAGGCCAGCATCCCGGAGTCGCCTCATCACTGTGGACGTTGAGACTGGTGTTTTGCGGGTACTATTTAATGAAGCTGCCAGTTGAGGACTTGTGAGGTGGTTGTTTCTCAAACTACACACTCTAATGTACTTGTCCTCTTGATCAGTTTTGTACTGGGCCTCCCACTCTATTCTGGTTAGAGCAAGTGTGTGCTGTTCTGTGAATTGAGTAGTACACAGCGTTGTACCAGATCTTCAGTTTCTTGGCAATTTCTCAAATGGAATAGCCTTCATTTCTCAGAACAATAATAGACTGGCGAATTTCAGAAGAAAGTTCTTTAAGGCTATTTTGAGCCTGTAATAGAACTCACAAATGCTGATGCTCCAGATACTAGTAGTCTAAAGAAGGCCAGTTTTATTGCTTCTTTAATCAGGACAACAGTTTTCAGCTGCGCTAACATAATTGAAAAAGGGTTTTCTAATGATCAATTAGCCTTTTAAAATGATAAACTTGGATTAGCTAACAACGTGCCATTGGAACACAGGAGTGATGGTTGCTGATAATGGGCCTCTGTACACCTATATAGATATTCCATAAAAACAGAAATCTGCCGTTTCCAGCATGGTCATTTACAACATGAACAATGTCTATACTGTATTTCTGATCAATTTGATGTTATTCTACTGGACCAAAAATGTGCTTTTCTTTCAAAAACAAGTTACCACAAACCTTTGAACAGTAGTGTATATACAGTAGGTGTCACAACTTCCGCCAAAATTGGTGCCTCTCCTTGTTCGGGTGGTGTTCGGCTGTCTACGTCACCAGTCTTCTAGCCATTACGATCCTCTTTTCATTTTCCATTTGTTTTGTCTGTGTTTTCCACACCTGGTTTCAATTCCCTCATTACATGTTTTGTATTTAACCCTCTGTTCCCCCCCCCATGTCTTTGTGTGGGATTGTTTATTGTTAGTGCTTGTGCACATCTATTTGAGTGGTGCGTTACGGGTTATTTTGTACCCAATTATTATCTTGTGTTGTTTTGTACCGATTTGGTAGAATTATTGACTTCTTAGGGAGCGGCTCCCGAGGTGACGGTTTTGGAGAGTCTGGCGTGCCCAAAGTAAAATGCCTCCCACTCAGGCCCAGAAAATAGGATATGCACATAATTAGTACTATTGGATAGGAAACACTGAAGTTTCTAAGAGTGTTAAAATATTGTCTGTGAGTATAACAGAACAGATATAGCAGGTGAAAACCCGAGGAATTTCTGTCCTGGAAAAAGTATATTTGACACATTGACTGATTCTGAACCCATCCCTATTGAAAACAGCTATATATAGGAGTAAGATTGCAGTACCTATTGCTTCCACTGGATGTCAACAGTCTCTAGACAGTGTTTGATGATGTTAGAATGCTCTGGATGGTAATAGAAGAAGAATTTCGATTTTGGTAGTGTCGGGAGTGGCGCCCCACCACTCCCTAAGTAGTTAAAGTGGGTACAGCCTCAGTGTTAACAGTAAACATGTGCCAGAAGTTGCACAGAATTTTCATAATGTTCAAGTGTGGGCTCAGCAGACCTGAAATATGCTCAGTGCCAAAGAAAATAAGAGGTACCATTGGTCACAAGTACAAACCGGGAACTAGACAAAAACCTCCATGGGTCCATGACACAATGTTCAGAGATCATAAAATCATCCTTGGGGATGTCCCCGGAATAAATCAAAAAGTAGAGAAAACAGGACCATAACACATAAACTGATGACTTGTACGCAGGGTGTAAAGCTAACTATTGAATAGCTCTGAGTTCTATTGACTCGGTTCAACTGGATATGGTGTTGAAGTTTTGTTTTATTTTATTTATTTATATTTTTATTTTTTGGTATAAGATTAATAGCTTCTCTCATGCTGCTTTTATGGAACTCGCAAGTGGCGCAGCGGTCTCAGGCACTGAGGCAATTGGCCCAGCGTCGTCTGGGTTAGGGGAGGATTTGGCCGGGGGGGGGGCTTTACAAGTAGGCCGTCATTGTAAATAAATATTTGTTCTTAACTGACTTTCCTAGTAAAATAAATATAAAATGAAAGCAGTTATGCCTCTCTTCTTATATGGTTCTCTTTGACTTAAGGCCCTGACATGCATAGGGTTGTATAGGGTTGGATATTGTATCTCAAAGCATGTATGGATGTCAGAAACCACAATCATGAAACAAATCAAATATGTTTTTTCCCACCCTCATTTATGTGCATGTCCACACTGTCAAAGCAAACACACAGCACAGAGATTATCCACTACACACACACACGTAAACAGTAAAACAGTCACGTCTCAGGGGTTCAGATTTAGTACATTGCTCACTGTTCTTAGAATTGGTCTCCTGAGAATTCCTAATCTCTCACCCCTGAACAAAGCCCATTAATCAGAGAATCTCTGTCTCTCTGTCACATCAAAACAACATAAAGCCAGAGTTCAGCCGTTGAACATCGGGAAACTATGCCATTACCTCAGGGATTTACAGTAATAGCCTTATTTTATTGATTTTAACTGCAGTGCAGGGAATGGCTAAGTTGATATTGCACTCTTCTATGAGGAATTGGTGTTGAAAACAATAGACCACTGGTTAAGGCACTATACAAGGAAAAACCATATTGTTAGTAATACTTGCATGTCATACATTAAAACTGAGTGATAGTAATTCAGTATAACCTGTGTTAATCATGAGGTAAACAATCGGAAACCGCATGATAAGCATTTTCAATTCCTATACCGGTAAGCATGTTATAGTGATGTGTCACAAAATAGAATTCAGAGAATGCTCTGACTCATTTGTGCTATACAGTATGTAATGATCTTTTTATCATTGTTTGGATTGCTCAGTGAAAATATCAATAGATATATTTTTCTTCAGGGTCATTCTCAGAAATATAATGGTCCCTGAAAAATCTTGCAAAGTTTTCTAATTGGTGTCAGGGGATGTTTAAAATGTTCACCTTGTCTTCTTTTTACAACACTAACACGATCAAAGTGTTTTTCTTTAACTATCAGCTAGAATTGTTTAGCAGAGTTCCAGTGATTTCAACACAAAAACACACATTACAAAATGCCTGTGGTTGTGGCTGTGCGGGTAAACCATATATCAATCACCTTGGACAGAAATACATTAAGGTTGTTGACTAAGGGGGTCAAATAAGGATTACCTCGATTATGTTATGATTTTAGCACCTACTACCATATCCCGTTCAAAGGCACTTAAATATTTTGTCATCCATTCACCCTCTGAATGGCACACATACACAATCCATGTCTCAATTGTTTCAAGGCTTAAAAATCCTTCTTTACCTTGTCTCTTCCCCTTCATCTACACTGTCTAAAGTGGAATTAACAAGTGACATCAATAAGGGATCATAGCTTTCACATGTATTCATCTAGTCAGTCTATGTCATGGAAAGAGCAGGCGCTCTTAATGTTTTGTACACTCAGTGTATATACAGTACCTATTGAAGAATATAACTTATAAATGTCTCATGAGCTCTGTTCAATTGTCTTACCCCATCAGACACCAAAACATAAGCTTGTTTTACTGCTTTGTTTATAGACAAAGTAATTGTAAACAAACACTGTAAACATTCTAAGAAAAAAGGGTTTTCCAAAAGGGTTCTTTGGCAGTCCCCATAGGAGAACCCTTTTTGGCTCCAGATAGAACTCTTTTGGGTTCCATGTAGAACCCTTTGTGGAAAGGGTTCTACACGGAACCAAAAGGGTTCCACCTGGAACTAAAAAGGGTTCTTCAAAAGGTTATCCTATGGGGACAGCCAAAGAGTGCTTTTAGGTTCTATATATTACCTGTAGTACTAAGTCTGTAGCCTCATGGAATTAACTACTTGGATAGTCAGTCAGTGCATACACATAGCTCTGTCCATGATTTTGAGAGTGGTTACATTTCTCAAGCCCCATCCCTCAGTAATTTACCAAATTAGTAACTGCTTTAATATTGTTTGAATTGCAGATTGATCCTTTAATTAAAGGGATGTGGAGGCAGTAGTAGAGCAATAGCCACACAAACACATGATCAGTATTACATGTCATTAATTCATCCAGCCTCTTCATAATCGGGTACAGTTAGAGTGATTACTCAAGGCGGAGGAACACTTGATGAGCTAATGGCATAAAGCATTTTATTCCTTTCAATAAATTCAGCAAATTTAGATGGCCAGCACCAATTCATTCAAAAAAAAATATTTGCTTTTTTTCAATGGGCTTCTGGTCTGTCAATACTTTCTTAACAAGGTACATCATATCATATCTGCGAGTACTCACCATGCTTGAATAATAACTAGCCATTACAATTATAAAATAATTGCCCCTGATGCAGGAAATCTTATTGTACTTGATTGTCAGAATCACAATGTACTCTAGGGGACTCTCTTCACAGACTTCTCCAGGAAGTCAGCTTGGAAAGCATATCCTGGCATGGGCAAAGAGATTCAGGGAAATGTGACAGAGGAGGTTTGTGTCACAGTCTCTTTGCTCATGATCTGATTCTCTCCCCCTGTGCTTGAGCTGGGTAAATTTAAGCTAGGACGTAATTGTTCCATTTTATGATACAAGTATCAAACTTGGTACACTAATACTAGATACCTTAAAGGGAAACTGCACCTGCTGATATGGAATACATTTTTGGCTTGATCCTAAAGAAATGCTGGTGGCCAGGACAGAAGCCAAACGTGAGTTGGTTTGGGGGTGTGGTTTGATGTGGGTGTTTCTTGGGTGTGTCTTTGTTGCCACTACCAAGACACACTCACCTGTCAGAACCTTGCCCACAGCTGTTTCCCACCACTCTATCACAACTAACAAAGCTCCTGCAGATTGAGTTCAATAACTACATGCAGAGGTATGGTGAGATGCCTGAGGAAGCTTTGAATAAGTCAGTAACCTACAGAGTAATATGAGAAGAATACAATTGCTGAATTCATGTAGATATTCTAAACTAAGTGTTTTGACAACTTTCGAATGTAGTAACATTGTCATGTAGAATAAACAACCCTTGTCATAATATCATTGAAGCAGGGTTCTGCTTTAATTGTCAATTGTCATTCCCAGCCGATACTGTGCCTATCAGTATTTTGTCTGGTGGTAATGGGGCTACCTTGGCAAACATGTCAGAGTGGTCATACCTTCCTGTGTGGTGTCCCATATACAACAGGAGTTCCCTGATCCTGGTGCAGAATACAGAATACACAGTTTATGTGAACCCATACATAGTCACTGTTCTATTACCAACAACAGTTAGGATAGGTAATATCTGACACACTAACAGTTTTGACCAGATAAAACGTACCCAATTATGGTCTCCCCATCAAATGACTGATGCTGCCACCTGGCATGGGCATCTACAGTCCATCTGTAGAAATAGGCAGAGTTGAAGCAGAGTTTATCAGTGACATATGGAATGGAAAGAGTTTTGCAAATACTGGACAGTTCTGCTATACTGTATTATTAGTAATCGCCTTCAAACCCCACATTGTGGATTTGTTGAGTGCAAGGTCTCTCTCCATTCAGAGACCTCAGTATCAAGCCTGTCTGTCGGCCAGGACTCCATAACATCATCTTGCAAGTCTCCAAGTGATGGCTCCATAGATGCAGCTGTGAACACATAAAACGTCGCTATTCTATTACCAATGGCAGCTAGGATAGGTGATATCTGACAAACAAACATATATACGGAAGCTAGGGATGCACCGATATCCAATATTTTCCTTGCCAAAAAGACTGATACCGATAAGACGATATTTAAAATTTTAGCGGCCTTTTAAGCATTCTAGTACAGTTAAATGTTTGACACACACACACACACACTGACCAAAAAGAAATTTTTTGGGCATTTACGAACAGTTCAAAAGTTTGGGGTCACCTAGAAATGTTTTTTTGTCCATTAAAATAACATCAAATTGATCAGAAATACAGTGTAGACATTGTTAATGTTGTAAATGACTATTGTAGCTGGAAACTGAATATTTTTTATGGAATATCGACATAGGCGTACAGAGGCCCATTATCAGCAACAATCACTCCTGTGTTCCAATAGCACGTTGTGTTAGCTAATTATTTTTTTATTTTTTTTATTTCACCTTTATTTAACCAGGTAGGCCAGAGGAGAACAAGTTTTCATTTACAACTGCGACCTGGCCAAGATAAAGCAAAGCGGTGCGACACAAACAACAACACAGAGTTACACATGGAATAAACAAACATACAGCCAATAACACAATAGAAAAGTATATATACAGTGTGTGCAAATGAGGTAAGATAAGGCAATAAAAAGGCCATAGTGGCGAAATAATTACAATTCAGCAATTAAACAATGGAGTGATAGATGTGCAGAAGATGAATGTGCAAGTAGAGATACTGGGGTGCAAAGGAGCAAAAATAAATAAATAACAGTATGGGGATGAGGTAGTTGGATGGGCTATCTACAGATGGGCTATGTACAGGTTCAGTGATCTGTGAACTGCTCTGACAGCTGATTCTTAAAGTTAGAGAGGGAGATATGAGTCTCCAGCTTCAGTGATTTTTGCAATTCGTTCCAGTCATTGGCAGCAGAGAACTGGAAGGAAAGGCGGCCAAAGGAGGAATTGGCTTTGGGGGTGACCAGTGAAATATACCTGCTGGAGCGCGTGCTACGGGTGGGTGCTGCTATGGTGACCAGCGAGCTGAGATAAGGCAGGGCTTTACCTAGCAAAGACTTATAGATGACCTGGAGCCAGTGGGTTTGGCGACGAATATGAAGCGAGGGCCAGCCAACGACAGCATACAGGTCGCAGTAGTGGGTAGGATATGGGGCTAAAAGCCTTGGCCAGGTCAATGAATACAGCTGCACAGTTTTGTCTCTTATCGATGGCATTATGATATTGTTTAGGACCTTGAGCGTGGCTGAGGTGCACCAATGACCAGCTCGGAAACCAGATTGCACAGCGGATTAGGGACGGTGGGATTCGAAATGGTCGGTGATCTGTTTGTTAAATGAAGGTTGGGTTTGAATTTCTTGAACTTATAAGTAAGCATTTCACAGTAATATTGTATGTTTTTTAGTAACTGTTCTTATTTTATCCATATGCTATTGTAGCCATCATGTATTAGTACTGGTATGAGTTATTTATCTGCTTGCATTTTGAAACGCTTTCAAAGGATTACTGCTGTTTGAGACTGAAAAGCTCTGTACGGATTGACCATGCGTCCACAGCCAAGTCTCCCCAAGTCTGCACCAGTAATGCTAGTTTGGTGTGCAACGACCGGTTGTGGTGAGTTTAACCAGAGGTACTGGAATATAATTACATCTCGTATAACCTAGCTAACAACGTTAGATAATATTATTGCTGGTTATGTAACTAGGTAGCTATATTTTGATAAAGCGAGGCAGGCTAGCTAACGTTTTAGCTAACGTTAGTGTAGCTAACTAGCTAGATAACTAACTAGCTAGCTAGCTAGCTACCTCATTACAACTTACTTAGGTCGTAGCTCATACACATTTCTTGTGTATTGTCTAGACACTGCTGGTTATGTAACATTATAATTTGATAATGTTAGCAAGGCCAGTTATATAGCTAGCTACAGGCTAGCTAACATTAGCATACAAGTCAGATTTGCTTATTTCGTAGGTCATACAAGTGTATTCTGTATTGTCTAGGGCAGTGATTCCCAAACTTTTTATAGTCCTGTACCCCTTCAAACAATCAACCTCCAGCTGTGTACCCCCTCTAGCACCAGGGCCAGCGGACTCTCAAAGGTTGTTTTTTTGCCATTATTGTAAGCCTGCCACACACACTAAACAATACATTTATTAAACATAAGAATGAGTGTGAGTTTTTGTCTCAACCCAGCTCGTGGGGCGTGACAAAGAGTTCTTATAAGACCAGGGCACAAATAATAATATAATAATAATCAATAATTTTGCTCTTTATTTAGCCATCTTACATATAAAACCTTATTTGTTCATCAAAAATTGTGAATACCTCACCACAGGTTAATGAGAAGGGTGTGCTTTAAAGCATGCACATACCTCTGCAATGTTGGGTTGTATTGGAGAGAGTCTCAGTCTTAAATCATTTTCCACACACAGTCTGTGCCTATATTTAGTTTTAATGCTAGTGAGGGCCGAGAATCCACTCTCACATAGGTACGTGGTTGCAAAGGGCATCAATATCTAAACAGCGCGATTTGCCAAGGCAAGAAACTCTGAGCACAGCCCTATCCAGAAATCTGCCAGTGGCTTCTGATTAAATTCAAATTTCACAGAACCGCTTGTTGCAAATCTCGATGAGGCTCTCTTGTTCAGATATCGGTATGTGGACTGGAGGCAGGGCATTAAAGGGATAACGAATCCAGTTGTTTGTGTCGTCCGTTTCTGGAAAGTAGATTCCTTAACTGACCCCCCATAAACTTAACAAACATATACCAGGAACTCATCCAGCCGTAACACATGAAATTTACTGGCTTGTATGTGAAGGGAAGCATCCCGGAGTCGCCTCTTCACTGTTGACGTTGAGACTGGTGTTTTGCGGGTACTATTTAATGAAGCTGCCAGTTGAGGACTTGTGAGGTGGTTGTTTCTCAAACTACACACTAATGTACTTGTCCTCTTGCTCAGTTGTGCACCGGGGCCTCCCACTCTTTCTATTCTGGTTAGAGCCACTTTGCGCTGTACTGTGAAGGGAGTAGTAAACAGCGTTGTACGAGATCTTCAGTTTCTTGGCAATTTCTCGTAAGGAATAGCCTTCATTTCTCAGAACAAGAATAGACTGACGAGTTTCAGAAGAAAGGTCTTTTGTTTCTGACCATTTTGCACCTGTAATTGAACCCACAAATGCTGATGCTCCAGATACTCAACTAGTCTAAAGAAGGCCAGTTTTATTGCTTCTTTAAGCAGAACAACAGTTTTCAGCTGTGCTAACATAATTGCGAAAGGGTTTTCTAATGATCAATCAGCTTTTTAAAATTATAAGCTTGGATTACTTGGAAACTGTTACAGACCTATATCTATCCTACCTTGCCTTTCTAAGGTCTTCGAAAGTCAAGTTAATCGTTGTGACGCACTGAGGTTCCAAACTCCGTTTTAGACGAGACTGACTTCATGACCAAAATTATCCTATTTTCACTTTGTAGTAAATTTTAACACTAGAATAAATGTTTGACTCATATCAATGCCACATAGGCCATTTTCAAAGGGATTAGTTTCTTTTTAGGGTCAGTCCCACTTTAAGGAACATTTAAAGATTAAAAGATTTAAAGATTGGAAGCCTGTCAGTCAACCAGGGCGGCCATTTTAGTAAAATGGCTGTCATCCGGATTTCCTGTTAGAAGAAAATAGGGTAAAATCATTCCAAACAATATAACAATAACTTTGTAATGTAATCTATGAGGGGTGTGCCTAGTAGTGGGACAAAATGAGTATCGTATTTTCTGGATACGATGAGGATCCGAGTATTTTTTGTATGTCACGCCCTGATCTGTTTCATCTGTTCCTGTGATTGTCTCCACCCCCTCCAGGTGTCGCTTATTTTCCCCAGTGTATTTATCCCTGTTTCCTTTTCTCTGTGCCAGTTCGTCTTGTATGTTTAGTCAAGTCAACCAGCGTTGTTTTCCTATACTCCTTTTTTGCTATTCTCCTTTTTCTAGTCCTCCCGGTTTTGACCCTTGCCTGTTTCTGGACTCTGTACCGGCCTGCCTTACCATTCTGCCTGCCTTGACCACGAGCCTGTCTGCCACTCTGTACCTCCTGGACTCTGATCTGGTTTTGACCTGTTTGCCTGTCCACGACCATTCTCTTGCCTACCCCTTTGGATTATTAAACATTGTAAGACTCCAGCCATCTGCCTCCTGTGTCTGCATCTGGGTCTCGCCTTGTGCCTTGATATTGTAATTGTTTTTTGTAATTATTTCAGGTGCCAGCAAGCATCTTTCTCATGTCAGTCAGTCACAGTTTCTAAACCATACTGTACTGTCTTTGAGTCAGTCATGTGGGTTGTCTAAATAACTAAACTGCCTAGTTTGCCTGTCTGTAAAGACAAGCGGGCTGTACATTATCCTGCTGCTCTGATTGGATAGAGTGAAGCTGAATTTCTCAGTCCACTAGCTTCATATTTTCACCCGATCACTTTTCCTTGCACGTTTTCGTTCTCATCATTTAGATTTCTGCTTGCTACTATGATAAATCACACGGAGAGGACATTTGCTATCAAGTTATCAATGTGCATAATATCTAACAAGTGCGGAAAGGGTAGGGAAAAAATATGAAACACTGATGTGCATTCTGCGTGACAGCAAACTTGGCTGCCCGCTGAAAGTTGAGGACGCACAGTGACTATGCAGAGCCTTTAATCTGCAGCTTTTTTGCAGTGAGATTGTGCAGGGAGGTATTTTGCCAACATTTATTTAGGCATATTAAAACACTTTTTCCGATCACGAGAATCATCTGATCTGTCAACATAAAACCAATTTATGCTGAACCAGCATAAACGCTCTGGAGGCTCAGTATGGAGGCTGTGACTCCGGAGGCCAAATCCAGCTCCTTACTGCCATGCTGTGTGCCTCCCAAATTTTGTAACAATGCGGTTGACTGTAGGTTGGGGCGGTACATCCTGTATAAACACAAACTCACTTCCTTGCCAACTTCCATGAGAACAAACATGGAGAACTTTGACAAAAGGCTATCAGAACAATTCCACAAATAAAACATCTTCTTGATATCTTGTGTAGGGATTTCAAAGACACAAAAATGTGCTTGAACTCCTGTAAAGAGATCAAGGAGGTAATGGGTATAGATGTGGTAAAGAGGTCAATGGAATGGATAGAAAGATGCTGGATTGTTGCACATTCAACAAATCTGATCTAACGAAGTGGATATTTGTCAAATTTGTCATAATTGATGTATTGTAACAGGCCCACATTGTGGTTACTAAAATCCGATTTGGATAGATTTGGCTGTTTTCTCTGCATAATTTAGATGCTGTCCCTTTTCAGGTTTAGAAAAAGTGACTGCTAAATGCCAACTCCCATTTCTATAAGCTGGTAGCATACAGAAATCGGTGGTGGTAGTCAAAGTAGTATTACAGTTGATTGATGACATGAACATGTATTGGGATTGACATCCATGCAAGCATTATACGCCGATTTTTACCTCGACATAGTGTGAAATACACATAAACAATAACATAAATGTAAGCTAATTTTGCTAGGGGGCAATGGGAGATTCGGAATAGAGATACAGGTGGGAAAATTGTGCGGTCTTTTTACCTCATGCTATCTTGGCTGAGCTATCTAATCTCAGAAGAGGTAAGGTCTTTTCATTAAGCCTATTGCTTGTAATTAGCTGGATGGCTATAGAGATCAGCCCTGAATCACTACGAGTGGTGAGGTGCAGACCAATTTATTGGAAGTGTATGACAGCTCCCTGAAGCGCAAGTAGTATGAATGCTCTGACCTCCCCTGGAGGCCGTATCACAGTAAATGCTGTAAGGCTACTGCAGACATCAGACTGACCATGCAGAGCTTTTTACAGATACGATTACAAATACTAGTATGGCCATGTCACCACATCCCTATTATCTACCCACTAAATTAACCCCACAGATAATATAGATCATAATTTTAATCATAAAGTACTTAAAGTACTCACTGATATTATGCATTAATTCAGGGTTCTCATGAGCAGCCCAGTGATAACGACTATTGATATTGATGCTGCACTAAAGGATAAATGTTTGCATAGACACTGAAATACTATCGGATCACCATGATAAGAAAACATTGCTACTCACTCACTGTATATCGACGCATAGGCTGTATGCTAGCCTAGCATAGGCTACTTCCTCCTTGATGATTCCCCATGATGGGGTGTGTGTTCACAGACGCACCGAATCCTCCCGAAAGCTAGTATTGGAATGAATAGGTTATATGATAGGCTACTCCTGAGGCTAATTCTACTAGATAGGTAGTTTGTAGACATAAACATTGCAACATGAGCATACTGAATGACGCGGGCAAGGTTCAAACACAGCTAACGAGCATTCGCAAAGAAAATATGATATCAGAACACAGCAGCATAGTGAGAAAAGTCTAGTTACAGAGCCGCTTCTATGCAGAAAAAGAAGCCAGCTGATAGTAGCAGGATGAGTGAGCAGACCTGTTCAGCTTAAATAGACTGCCAATACGGTAGGCTTGATTGTTACTAGCCTCTAATTGGTACCATCTCAGCTATTGTGTCAGCCTGAGGCAGGGCACTCAGGTTTCCCTTCTGAACTGGCTCCGCTTAATTTATATGTGTAGGCTAAAGCCTGTGCTGACCTTGTGTTTAGCCAAGCTAACAGCAGCTACCTAGCTGCAGCTGGCTAGCTTATTAGATTCAGAACAACTTTATTATCCCACCAGGCAGAGTAAGCATTTCACTGTAAGGTCTACATCTGTTGCATTCGGCGCATGTGACAAATACAATTTGATTTAATTTCAAATTAATTTGGTCATGTGCTTAAAAATACGGTACATAAAACATGAAAACACAGAAACTACACAATATAATTCATTCAGTGTTTTAGCTACACATTTGAAGTGAAAGTGCAATATGCTGTATACTCAAGGGACCAAAAAAATTTCTATTATACAGCTTAATGGCTGTTGGAATAAAATAGACCCCATATATCTATCTGTTTTAATTTTATTTTGAAGAAGTCTCTTTCCCCTTGTCCGGCTGCTGCTGGGACTGAATCCTGTAAAATGCTTTCAAGTTTTAGGAGGATGAGTTTTGTCTTAATCAAGCACTGAAGCTTGACTTGGTCTTGCAGTCGCATGGTTCCAAACACACATATCAGACCAAAGGACAGCACACTCTGCAGGACAGATTTATAGAACATTTGTAGGATATGGCGGTCGACATTAAAATGGTTCAGTTTTCGTAATAAAAAAACAGTCTCTGTTACAATGTCATTGAAATGTCTATTTTGATTCCCAGGTACTTATATGTGGTCACTATCGACTGATTCCCGATTAATCTTCGTAGGGGGTAGTGGAGTTTTGTTCCATCTGAAAATAATTTACATCTCTTTTGTTTTCTTAATATGGAGTTGGTCCCCCATTTGTTGCTATAACAGCCTCCACTCTTCTGGGAAGGCTTTCCACTAGACGTTGGAACATTGCTACGAGGACTCCATTCAGCCACAAGAGCATTAGTGAGGTTGGGCACTCATGTTGGGTGATTAGGCCTGGCTCGCAGTCAGCGTTCCAATTCATCGCAAAGGTGTTCGATGGGGTTGAGGTCAGGGTTCTGTACAGGCCAGTCAAGTTCTTCCACACAGATCTCGACAAACTATTTCTGTATGGACCTGTCTGGACCAGCCCAGGACCTCCACATCCGGCTTCTTCACCTACGGGATCATTTGAGACAGCCACCCGGACAGCTGAAGAAATTGTTGGTTTGCATAGCTGTAGAATTTCTGCACAAACTGTCAGAAACCGTCTCAAGGAAGTTCATCTGCATGCTTGTTGTCCTCACCAAGGTCTTGACCTGACTGCAGTTCGGCATCGTAACCGAATTCAGTGGGCAAATGCTCACCTTCAATGGCCACTGGCACGCTGGAGAAGTGTGTTTTTCACATATTAAGGCCTACATAAAGCTGTCCCAACAGCAGTCCCAACACCTTACCACTGCTACAGTTCATTCAGCCTCATTTACTGCTTTTAAAAAAAACAGCTGATATGGCTGACTTGCTTGAACAAATGTGGTTTCTACTGACAATTGAGATGTACAAACTATGGCATAAAGGGACTGTTAAGTTAACGGGCATAATGCCAACCCAGAGATGGCGCTAGTGGGGCACCTATCTAGGATATATAAACAGGTGCATTAGGAGTGTTTGATTAGGATGTCGTGACCTGTAACATGTTATACCTGAGTAAAGGATTACGCCTGAACTTTGCCAAATTCTCCGACGTGAGTTACATACACATAAAAACATGGTGTCAGAGAAATGAACCCAAAATCAAGCACTGCGGAAAATAGGATATTCCCAGTCAGCCCCCATCCCGTCAGAAACATCCTCAAACTGTTTCAGTATTGCCTCTGAGCTGTTCGAGTCTGATGGGACTTTTTTTTTCTTTAGTGCTGACATGATGAATGACTTTGGAGCAAATCAATGGTCAAAGGATGATGCTAAAGCTTCAGCGTTATCAACTACAGGTAGTATACAAGAAAGGAATAAAGCTTCACATTGCAGATTTCTTGTCTAGAGCAGCACTACCAACAACTAGTCACCCGGAATAACATGTAAATGAGACAGTATATGCTCTACAAGCTGAGTTTGAAGATGTGAACCATGCTAAAACATCTCCCCACAGACACGGGATGCTATTAAAGCTCATTTAGCAGAGGACAAGACTTCTCGAATGCTTCAGTCTTTTATCCTAAGAGGCTGGCCGGACACAAGAAAGAGTATGCCCATCCTGGTGAGAGACTACTGGACATACAGAGACAAACTCACAATGCAGGAAGAGGTTGTCTACAAAGGCGACAGGGTGGTAGTGCCAGAAACACTACCCCCAATTATTCTGTCTCATATCCATGCAGGGCACTCAAGGGTCGAAGACAGTCTCAGGAAAGCCAGAGATCCAATCAAAGCTACTGTAGATATAACGTGATTTGATGTCGGTCTGTAGCCAATGACCTTGAGCCTTCTTGCATGGGCACTTCTGATATAACTCTATGGCAGAACCCAAGGGGCTAAAATGTTTGAGTTCTAACCTCAAAATTGGGGGTGACGTACTGTCCCATGAGTGACAGAAAACGGAGCCAATCATGACAGAAAACTAAGCCAACCAGGTGCAACGCTCTGTATTTTCTGCTGGTTAGCCCCACCACCACAGAAAGCACTGAGCTAAGCTGAAACACCTGCATTTTGGATCTGCCTTACTCAAGAAAGCAAAAAAGAGACCATGGCTGCTGTCCAAACACTTAAAAGACACACCCTATCCCCTCAGCCCTCAAATTAAATGGACACTTCTGATGACGTATCATGACGTCTGACGAGTATACACTTGCAGGGCAACGGGCGAGGGAGGAAGGAATGATTTTTAAATGGACCACCCTTGGTCAGAAATTCGTCACTCGTTGATCCCGCGAATGTTGTGTTTTCAGCCACCGGTAGCTTGTTGGTGCTTTTATGTGCTACAGTCAATTATGAGTGCATGTCTACTTATATTAAATATATAATTAATAATATACGCCTACTGTATGATATCTACCAAATTAATTAGCTAACTAATGTTAGCCTGCCTAGCTGGAACTGGAAAATGTTACATTTCTACAATTTCCAAAAGATAACCATATCCATAACCAAACATATTTACTTTTTACGAGATGTGTTTGTGCCGTCATGTGCATTAGTAGCACAATTTCAAATTTATTTGCATTTGTTTTTACTTACACTTGTATGTTGACTTCTCCATTGATGTTGTTTTTAAGTTTTCGCTGACTTTTCTTAGCGGATGTACAATCGTCGCAATAATTATGGGGAGTTTCAGGCCCAGGAGTGAACATAATTGTACACTCACAAAGCTGACAAAAAACGAGGGCTGATAGGCTTACGTTGCAAACTTCCCTTGCTTGGCTAATCACTTGGACCGCCCTCCAAGATGGCGACAGGGATTCCCTCAGGCGCATAAGGTGATAGTACGACGAGGGTGTGTCTTTTGGACCACAGCCCATGTTTGTATGCGGCTTTATTAACTCAATAAACATTGTTTGCAAACTGATATGTGACACGTATTAATGCCAAATGAACAAGCAAAACAGGTAAGCCCCCCCCAAAAAAAAAATATATATATACAGTTTATGTATTTTTTTTTACCTACAAATGTGGGGCTGAATGATGGGTTGCCACTGACCCATGGGTCCAGCTTACCAAACATTTGGCATATGACACAGAGTACAAGGAGTGGAATGTTAGCTAAACATAGACTGGTACCCAGGTTAGGAGAGTCCAGCCGGCTGAGGTCAATAACTACAGGCAGATGTGAGATGCAAGTGAGATGCAATTAGCCCACAGAGTTCTCATACTACTCTGTAGGCCACTGAAGACCGCAATAGCTGAACTTATGTTGATATTCTGAACAAACCCTTACGAAAAAGATTGCAATCAGAGTCAGTATAACTGCAATATACTGCAAATACTGCATCCAAAATGAAAAAGTTGTATTTACTGCAATAGTTTTGCAGTTTAACTGCAGATACAGTGCAGTTTAACTGCAGTTCAAATGCAGTACACTGCAGATTTTATGCAATTACTGCGTCCAAAATACCACAGTCGACTGCAGTTACTGCACTTTTACTGCAGTTTCAAACTGCAATCTTTTTTGTAAGGGTGTTTTGATAATGTTCAAGTGGCCGCCTAAGCAGTATTCTGCTAATATAACAATGTGCAAATATTACATTTGTAATGGATGTGTATAATTTTAATGCTGAGTGCAAGGTCTTTCCCAATTCAGATATCAGTACCAGCCTGTATTTCAGTCAGAGGACTCCATGACAAAACCATGCACCACATAACACTTTTCGTAGGATAATTCAAAGCGGAATGACATGACTATGTCTATAGAGACTTTGTGGGAATGCATAAGCAGCAAAACCCTTTACAATTGATTCTGTGTCCAGGGCTTCTGGGCTGGAATATGTGTTAATTTTCCTTGAGTCTCAATGAGCGCATATGGTTATGACTGCAAACAGGGTCATAACAGACCACAGAAAGCTGTGAATATAAAGGTAACAAGACTGATTCTGAAATACTGAGTAGACAGTAAAACAGGGAGAGAGGAAAGAGCTTGTATAAGTTATACACAATTTTAACAAGGGTTTTCGTTTATGAAAGGCTCTTTTTTCATGTCCTCCATAAAAGAGAGAGTGCTTTTCCCAGCTCTATCACAGTATGACTGGGAGGGTGGCTTTGAACTTCTGTAGGCTACATCTGACATTCTTGCAAATGTAATAGGAAGAGGTTTATCACGTGTACTGTACTGAAGAGTTATGTAGTTATATAAAAATATTTCCATGTACCAAAAAGGTGCTTTGGGGCGTATCTTTGTTCCATTGAAGGAGTTGACAATAATTAAACTATTTCTCAACAGCAATCTAAATGACACTTCAAGACATAAAAATAATATGTGTTCCTCTTCCTGGAAGTGTGCTAGGTGTTGATATGTCTGCAGTGCTCAAAAGGATGCAAGCCTGAAATAGATTGGTTCCTAAGCTAAGAGTAGACACTTCCTGGCATCCTACAGTTCCATTCTATAAAAAAATCAGGGCTCCAGACTGCAACCGTTTAGTATACTTAGCTGTGTGAAATACATTTTTAATTGGTCGCACTGGTGCAAGCTGCACGGTCACCTCAACCAAAACGCCCTATATTTTGTTTGCTAAAGAGTAAATTGCATTATCCTCATGATTCCTGTAATAAAGTTGTCTGCCCTTCTGTTGTGCCTGCCTGTTTCACTAGGGCCAGCTGCTGTACTGAGTAAGCCTCTCACACACTCTCTCTCCCCTTGTGTGCCCCTCAAAATGCAATTACGGGAAAAAAACTACTTTGGAAGCAACTAGTTGTCCATATTAAAGAGAGGTGGGTCTCAGGTTTCTGTAGCTATAATTTATATTTATCAACTATCATTATTGAGCTCAAAGCACACTGTTTTACAATCAAGATATCTGATATGGCTTTGAAAAATGGAGCGCACGAAGTCGCACATCGGCAATCAAGAGCGCACTAGGCCTTATTGCAACGTTTTTTTTAAGGACATTACATTTACTGTTAGATTAATAAATGGCTACTGGCGTATGTGTTATATTTATACTGAACAGAAATATAAACGCAACATGTAAAGTGTTGGTCCCATGTTTCAGGAGTGAAATAAAAATCCCAGAAATGTTCCATGAGCACATAAAGCTTATTTCTCTCAAATTTTGTGCACACATTTGTTTACATCCCTGTTAGTGAGCATTTCTCCTTTGCCAAGATAATTCATCCACCTGACAGTTGTGGCATATCAAGAAGCTAATTAAACAGCATGATAATTACACAGGTGCACCTTGTGCTGGGGACAATCAAAGGCCACTAAAATGTGCAATTCTGTCACACAACACAATGCCATAGATGTCTTAAGTTTTGAAGGAACATGCAATTGGCATGCTGACTGCAGGAATGTCCAGCAGAGCTGTTGCCAGATAATTTATTGTTAATTTCTCTACCATAAGCTGCCTCCAACTTCGTTTTAGAGAATTTGGCAGTACGTCCAACCGGCCTCACAACATCAGACCACGTGTAACCACGCCAGCCCAGGACCTCCACATCCGGCTTCATCACCTGCGGGATCGTCTGAGACCAGCCACCCGGACAGCTGATGAAACTGAGGATTTCTGTCTGTAATAAAACCTTTTGTGGGGAAAAACTAATTATGTGGGTGCCCTCCCAGGCCCACCCATGGCTGTGCCCCTGCCCAGTCATGTGAAATCCATAGATTAAGGCCTAATTAATTGATTTTAATTGACAGATTTCCTTAACTGTAATTCAGTAAAATTGTTAAATTGTTGCATGTTGCTTTCACATTTTTGTTCAGCATAGTTAGCGATCTAGCTAATGTGTTTTCAGTTTCTACTTCATCAGGTGGTGAATTAGCACCCGTTAAATTAGGCCTACATGAAATATTAGTGCACGTAAAGATGAAGGCAAATTCATCTTTATTGAAAATGCATGACAATCACTGCTTGGACTTGTTAAATGTAACAAATTATTTATTGAATACCATCTCAGTAGTCTATTACACATGTTAATAAAGCATTGTGAATGACTTTATAAGATGATGACTGAAATGTATTTTATTATGTGACTGTGCCACCAGGGGAAAATGTTAGTCTGGAGCCCTGTCCCAGAGGAGAGCCACATCTATTCTCACAACTCAGGGTGCAGAACACAATAGCAATAGTTGTCTATCTGTTTTATTCACCAAAGGGTGTATCCTCTTGAGAACCATTTGTATGTTAAGAACCTGGAAAATATGGCTATGTTTATATAAGAACTGATCTTCATATTACCAAAACCAGCTGGATGAAGGCCGGGGAGCATTAGGAGGACATTTCTTAGGCCGACAGAAAGAATCCAGTGTTTTGAGGTTTCTAGCTAAAGGCTGCACATTGCTGTTTCGATTTGTGTGTAAAGACACAGACTTGTCCCTGCTTAAACTTGTGAGACCAGAGAGCGGGCCTTTGAGGCCAGGCCCAACACTCCAGACCAAGCCCTGTCTGCCTGGGATCTTTTTGCTTTCCTATGGAAAGATGTGTGGTCACACAGACTCACACCTACACACAAACTGCAGGGGATAGAGCCACTGTCTGGCACCCTCACACACGGCAGGGTATGAGCCGTTGTCTGGCACTCTCTCACACACCAGAGTACTGTTGGAGTCTCTGATTGCATTCTCCCTCAGCCCTGGAAATCCATAGGTTGTGCTAGATACTGGATATCCAGGGCTGACTGTCATTACAAGTTCATCAACAAACAACAATACTGTCTGGTGTTTCAGGATCCTTGTTCAAATGGATTACAAATAAATAAATTATTAGCTAATTGTGTGCTGTATTTTCATGAATTAATCTCAATGATCCATTTTCAATGTCACCCACTATTGCTGCAGCTACTGTTCTGACACTTAAGAGTTGTGGCAAAGTAGGACAAAGATCATCGGTCTTTAAAGCGAGTTTTATAGAAACAGTAAACTATTGCAGATTGAAAACAGGGAGACAGCAAATAAAGAAGTGATTATCTTGTGGCCTCTGAAATTGAAGGGGACATTATTACTCATTAACAATCTTCTCATTCAAATGGACACCTAATTTATCTCAAACAATTCCTTCTGCTAAATTAATTTATCATATTGATTTTACATTTCAGGTGGTGAGATTTCTCTCAGGAGATAGTTATATAAGATTCTGCTGAGCCCCTGGAATGGGTGAGAACAAAAACCTGGTGTTCTGGAATTAAGTAACATCTCTTTCTTTCTCCCTCTCTCTTTCACTCCCTCTATCCTTT
>QNTS01002366.1:66178-84855 GCA_003317085.1 Hucho hucho | reverse complement strand
ATACAGTGAGGGAAAAAAGTATTTGATCCCCTGCTGATTTTGTACGTTTGCCCACTGACAAAGAAATGATCAGTCTATAATTTTAATGGTAGGTTTATTTGAACAGTGAGAGACAGAATAACAACAAAAAAATCCAGAAAAACGCATGTGAAAAATGTTATAAATTGATTTGCATTTTAATGAGGGAAATAAGTATTTGACCCCTCTGCAAAACATGACTTAGTACTTGGTGGCAAAACCCTTGTTGGCAATCACAGAGGTCAGACGTTTCTTGTAGTTGGCCACCAGGTTTGCACACATCTCAGGAGGGATTTTGTCCCACTCCTCTTTGCAGATCTTCTCCAAGTCATTAAGGTTTCGAGGCTGACGTTTGGCAACTCGAACCTTCAGCTCCCTCCACAGATTTTCTATGGGATTAAGGTCTGGAGACTGGCTAGGCCACTCCAGGACCTTAAAGTGCTTCTTCTTGAGCCACTCCTTTGTTGCCTTGGCCGTGTGTTTTGGGTCATTGTCATGCTGGAATACCCATCCACAACCCATTTTCAATGCCCTGGCTGAGGGAAGGAGGTTCTCACCCAAGATTTGATGGTACATGGCCCCGTCCATCGTCCCTTTGATGCGGTGAAGATGTCCTGTCCCCTTAGCAGAAAAACACCCCCAAAGCATAATGTTTCCACCTCCATGTTTGACAGTGGGGATGGTGTTCTTGGGGTCATAGGCAGCATTCCTCCTCCTCCAAACACGGCGAGTTGAGTTGATGCCAAAGAGCTCCATTTTGGTCTCATCTGACCACAACACTTTCACCCAGTTGTCCTCTGAATCATTAAGATGTTCATTGGCAAACTTCTTTATACAGAGTCTGGGATCAATAGGAGTAAGCAATATGGATAGGAAGAGGAAATGGTCAAGGGAGTTCAGATGTCAACAAGATTTCTCGGGCGCGAGACTGGGTGCGCGCCCCACTTTATTTTACTTATATAACGTACAGGTGACCATCCGAGTGAAATATTATCGCTAATATTCAGAAAAGGACAGCTAAGGATGCATTATAACTGGTCTTTGATTTGTTTAGGAAAAGTTTATAGGTATATTTGAACGCGTTCTCTTCACGTTTCAATGGGCGATTCGACGTTGGATTTCCTGAACATAACGCGCCAACCAAACTGAGATTTATGGATATAATAAATGACTTTTTCTAACAAAAGAACCATTGGATGTCTTCGTTGGACACTTGGGAAGCCCTCAGCAGAAGTTCTTCGAAAGGTAAGGGATTTGTTTTCGCTGTGATATGGGTTTTGTGTGAACCGCGCTGGTTTATGAATGTATGCTAATGGGTAAATATTGGAAGGTGCTATCCTCAAACAATGAAATGTTGTGCTTTCGCCGTAAAGCCTTTTTGAAATCTGACAACGCTGTTATATTGCCAAGAATCAGAGCTTTTGATGACTATGCAACACTTGTATATTGATGAATGTTTAGTAATTCAACTTTTGGATTTTGAATTTGGCGCCTTACATTTCACCGGGTAGTGTCGGGAGTGGGGCGCTAAGTAGTTAAACAGCTTGGAAAATGCCAGAAAATTATGTCATGATTTTAGAAGCTTCTGATAGGCTAATTGACATCATTTGAGTCAATTGGAGGTGTACCTGTGGATGTATTTCAAGGCCTACCTTCCAACTCTTTACTTGACATCATGGGAAAATCAAAAGAAATCAGCCAAGACTTCAGAAAAATAATTGTAGACCTCCACAAGTCTGGTTCACCCTTGGGAGCAATTTCCAAACGCCTGAAGGTACCACGTTCATCTGTACAAAAAATAGTACACAAGTATAAACACTATGGGACCACGCAGCCGTCATACCGCTCAGGAAGGAGACGCGTTCTGTCTCCTAGAGATGAATGTACTTTGGTGCGAAAAGTGAAAATCAATCCCAGAACAACAGGACCTAGTGAAGATGCAGGTGGAAAGACGTAGAAAAGTATCTATTTCCCCAGTAAAATGAGTCCTATATCGACAAAAATCGTACTTTTTGGAGAAATGTCCTCTGGTCTGATGAAATAAAAATAGAACTGTTTGTCCATAATGTTCATCGTTATGTTAGGAAGAAAAAGGTGGAGGCTTGCAAGCCGAAGAACACCATCCCAACCGTGAAGCACAGGGGTGGCAGCATCATGTTGTGGGGGTGCTTTGCTGCAGGAGGGACTGGTGCACTTCACAAAATAGATGGCATCATGAGGAAGGAAAATTAAGTGGATATATTGAAGCAACATCTCAAGACATCAGTCAGGAAGTTAAAGCTTGGTCGCAAATGGGTCTTCCAAATGAACAATGACCCCATGCATACTTCCAAAGTTGTGGAAAAATGCTTAAGGACAACAAAGTCAAGGTATTGGAGTGGCCATCACAAAGCCCTGACCTCAATCCCATAGAAAACTTGTGGGCAGAACTGAAAAAGCGTGTGCGAGCAAGGAGGCCTACAAACCTGACTCAGTTACACCAGCTCTGTCAGGAGGAATGGGCCAAAATTCACCCAACTTATTGTGGGAAGCTTGTGGTAGGCTACCCAAAACGTTTGAACCAAGTTAAACAATTTAAAGGCAATGCTACCAAATACTAATTGAGTGTATGTAAACTTCTGACCCACTGGGAATGTGATGAAAGAATTAAAAGCTGAAATAAATAATTCTCTCTACTATTATTCTGACATTTCACATTCTTAAAATAAAGTGGTGATCCTAACTGACCTAAGACAGGGCATTTTTACTAGGATTAAATGTCAGGAATTGTTGAAAACTGAGTTTAAATGTATTTGGCTAAAGTATATGTAAACTTCCGACTTCAACTGTATTTACGACAAAGACCTGACCTCACAGATGGATTATAGAAGGAATCCTCTAATGGGTTACAAAGAGCCACAGATCCATGCCACATGTGTCCAAAATAAAGACTTACATGTTTGCATGTACTGCATATTTGTTATCTCTCGCTGTGTCATACGTGACACTTAATCTATCCTGTGTCAACAGTCCAAAGATAAGACTTCTGTTATCTCCTATGTTGTTATGTGTGGGCTGTTTAAATACCAGCTTATAGGATACATCCTGTCCATTAGAAACTACAGGAAGCAAATGTTTCCCTCCAGAGTTTACCATCACCCCATCCAAAGTCAGTTCTCCATCATCACGTTCTGGTCAAATGTTGTGTGATTGAGATGGCTACAACTGAAAAGCTTTTGAATGTTTAGTTGTGCTGTATGTAACAATGCCACGTAGGGCCTACCACATTTCTGTCTATCGTTGGCTATCATGTATTTTTATGACCACATTGCTTTATGCAAACACATAGTTAAAACACAAAGCCCACTCTTGCAGTGGTGCATTTGGTAATCATTCCCCTTTGTGCCCTGTAATGAATTTGACAATTGGCCTGTCAAGCTGTGCCCTCACAAACATGTACAAATCCATCTTAATCTATTTGGAAGTTATTGTTATTGTCCTTTGTATTATTCTATCAGACTATGATTTATTGTGTTTATCAATCAATCAAATTTATTTATAAAGCCCTTCTTACATCAGCTGATGTCACAGAGTGCTGTACAGAAACCCAGCCTAACCCCCAAACAGAAAGCAATGCAGATGTAAAAGCACGGTGGCTAGGAAAAACTCCCTAGAAAGGCCAAAACCTAGGAAGAAACCTAGAGAGGAACTAGGCTGTGAGGGGTGGCCAGTCCTCTTCTGGCTGTGCCAGGTGCAGATTATAACAGAACATGGACAAGATTTTAAAATGTTCATAAAACAGGCAGAACAGTTGAAACTGGAGAAGCAGCACGGCCAGGTGGACTCGGGACATCAAGGAGTCATCAGGCCAGGTAGGCCTTGAGGAATGGTCCTAATGCTCAGGTCCTCCGAGAGAGAGAGAAGAAAAAAAAAAAAGAAAGAGAGAGAGATAATTAGAGAGAGCATACTTAAATTCACACAGGACACCAGATAAGAGAAGAAATACTCACAGATATAACAGACGGACTCTAGCCCACCGACACAAACTACTGCAGCATAAATACTGGGGGCTGAGACAGGAGGGGTCGGGAGACACTGTGGCCCCGTCTGACGATACCCCCGGACAGGGCCAAACAGGCAGGATATAACCCCACCCACTCTGCCGAAGCACAGCCCCTACACCACTAGAGGATATCTTCAACCACCAATTTACCATCCTGAGACAAGGCCGAGTATTGCCCACAAGATCTCCGCCACGGCACCAGTAAGACAGTGACTCAGCCCCTGTAATAGGGTTAGAGGCAGAGAATCACAGTGGAGGGGAACCGGCATGATTATCATCTTAATTTATGGATCAGAAACATTTTTAAATAGTGTAATCTCAAACAATGTGCAGAAACATAAAATATGTTTAAATTGATATGAGCCCTTAATCTAGACAGAATAAACATCATGGTCGCTGACTGTGATGATGCAAGCCAGCCTAGCACAGTCTGCATTTCACAAATTAATATTCCCCTTATTCTCCCGCTATTACATTCATTTGGTTGTCTATCCGTTACCGAATGTATATCTAAACGTTAGCTATTTTGCTGTAGGTTTACCACAGTATTTAGAACATTATTATCAAAGTAATGTCAAAGTCATTTAGTCTTTATGGTGTTTGGAAATATGTGGATTTTAATTCACCTTGCTTCTGTGTTTGTTTGATTAGCCCTACTTCAGCAATGGCAATTATTGTTCTCATGCAAGCATTTGGTTTAATAGTTTACACGGTCAGCTAAAGATTATGATTTTTGTTTACCATAAGACCTACAAGTCATGAATTACTCACTTTGGAAATGTTAATCGCCTGCTCATTCATTGTTTCTCACACGTTCGACGTGCACTTCCTGATCCTATAAGATTGGGTGCCTATTCATATCCAGTAACAGACACGCAGAACGTAAGGTTGCCCTTACAAAAAAATATTGCAGTTTTGAAACTGCAGTAAATTTTCAGTAACTGCAGTCGACTATGGTATCTTGGACACAGTAACTGCAGAATAGCTGCAGTGTATTGCAGTTGAACTGCAGTTATACTGCATTCTAACTGCAGTTACACTGCAAAATGACTGCCGTAAAAAGAAACTGTTATTTTGGACGCAGTATTTGCAGCATACTGCAGTTGTACTGCACTCTAACTACATTGCACTATGACTGCAATGTGTTTTCGTAAGGGTTTAAGAAAATGGGAAAAACTGTCCTGGGTGGCAGGGCGAACAAATTTGGCTCAGTAGTTTAGTTTCACCCTTTGATATTTTGAGAACGTAGGTCTACTGTTTAAGAGCTCTGTAATATTTTTAATTGATTAATTGTATGGACATTTTGTTCTGTGCTGATTTTATTCTTGCTTTTCTTATTTTTGTGGATCAATCTGTAGGCTATATAACCAAGTCGACTGCTTACCATCACTTGACTTCACCCTAAAGACTTTTGTCCAGCTCCTTCCTGTAAACAAAATGTCCTTTCATAGGAAAGTCATTGATATTCATGAGTTACGTCGGGTGCTTGGTTGAGCTTTCTTGGGTGTGTGAGGTCACACAGGTGGGCCTTTACCTTTCCACAAACTGTCTGTTGATTAATATAAGCAAGTTGAACCAAGGAATAGAAAATCCACGATTTGTTTCCAAGTAATGGCTACTTGCTGGCCAGTGAGCTAGTTAGCTACATTTCAGTAATTTAGCTAGCCTCCTAAATGCAGTGATCAGTGTATAAACTTACTATGAGTTGAACATATTTGTCTAAAAACAAACTTATTGCCAGTTATTGTTGCCCAAGGTGTTATCATGTCTAACCAGTATCTCCCGAGTTTGGCTAACTGTTAGCTAGGTAGTTGACTACTGCCTGGCCAGTGTTAACCAGCATGCTAGCTATCTACATGTCAGTCAGTAGCTATACTTCTAAATGCGGTAGTCACTGGATAAACTACCCATGAGTTGAACATATTTTGGTGAAAACGAACTAGTAGCCAGTTTTTGTTGTTGCCCATGGTGGAATCATATCTAACCAACTGACATCTGAAGCCTATGTGACATGTCTAGTATATGTGCCCATGAGACACAGTCTAGCGAACGTTAGCTAGCTAGTGTTGCTAGCTGACCTGTTTTATAAAAAAACGGCTGAGGTGACTCAAACCCTGTAGTTAGCTAACAAGCCGTTCTCGGCAACAATCTTATTGGGGTCTGGGAATATTAGATATTTCTTTTAATTTTAAGATAACTGTCATTGAAGTTGGTGGTTACTACTGGTTTTAGGGTTGTCAAAGTGAAGTTTTAAATCCAAGCGGAGAGAAATTGTCCACCATTGTTTTGTGTTTTGGTAAAGTGCTTGGAGGGATCTCATGCCCCCAATAAGGTTCAACCGACGGATAAAAATTACATTGCCTCTGGGTATCTTATGAAAGGAAATGTTGCTTCCTGTAACACCCCTTGGCCATGAGACACATCAGTTTATCACTAGCCTACACTAACATCTGGTTTAGGGATACAGAATACAATATTTTCAACCTAACATCTGTTTGCTCAGGCTCGTTCTACTCCTGCTACTTTAGGTTACTTTATCACAGTCACTATATAGAAAACTCATGTTCCTCTTTTGAATTGGGCGTGCATATGTGTGTGTGTTGATGCCCTATTCAAACGGTAGAGGTGCTTATTCCACCTCCTAGTGGTGTGCAAAAAACAAGAATCCATTTACAATACTGAGCTTGGTTTCTAAATGTTTCAATACAACTGAAGGTTATATTGAAGATTTATATTGCATATATTTTCTCATGAATTTTGTAGGGGAAATAAAATCATATTAAATTGTAGTACACTACTTTTCTGAAGTTCCCATTAATGTCGTTAATACTCTACAATAAGGTGTTGTATTCAAATTGAATGTATATTACCCCGTGGCAATGTGTTTATTATTATAACATTAGCATGGTGTTTATTATAAACTATCCTACTACTGCTATTTTCATTAGTAGTCAAGGTACCAGTAGTATTAGCCTGGAAAATAATGCTATTTTCACAATTACTATGAGAAGAATGCAAAACTTTCCTAAACAAGTATGAAATGTTGTCGATGCTAGTGACGTCGGGCTGAATGCCTTGAATGTGGGAGGACTTAGAGCAGAAATTCTAAGGCATAGATAGCCCTCTCATTTGGGTGCGGATGCGCATGCAGAGGATGCTTCAGTCCGTTATTCCTCAGTATCCAGTCTCGCTCAGAGTCTCAGTGTTTTCATCGAGAAAGTGAAGGAAAACTTCAAGTGATATGCTACATACATTTTATTTTTTGTAAAAAACGAAAGTGTACTTAATGAATAATGGAATTTCGTAGGATCAAGGCGAGCAGAGACTGTACAATCTCTGTCGCTGAGTGAGTATCTATCTCACTGTTTCTGATTGTGCTGCTTCGGAAATTGAAACTGCTGCATGAATGGTCGTGGGTAACACCGGGGATTGCGTTAGGCTACATTGCGAAGCTATCCCCTGACTAACAGACAATGTGCCCACTCAAGACTGGCTCAGAACGTATCCGATGAATGATAGCTGTTTAATTTGGGTAGTAACGAAGATCATTGGAGAGACCTGCGCGTCCATGCGCCCTTGTACCATTTTAACACTAACGCTGTGCTAATTTGGGTTACATGTCCCTACTGAAATTCCCAACTCCAAGGCTCATACAACGTTGATGCTGGATAATTCAGCAACATTGTTGTAAAAATGCTGAACAGCATTTTGTTACTCAGCTTTTTAACTGTGACCAGTTTCGCATGGAAGACAGAGAGCAGCAAAACATCGAAAGAAATTTGTAAGAACCGCTGCTCCTGTGAGGAAAAGGAGAATATATTGAGCATTAACTGCGAAAACAAAGGATTTACAACGGTGAGTCTATTTCAGCCTCCACCGAACAAAATCTGCCAACTATTTCTCAATGGAAACTTTCTTTCGAGACTGAATCCGAACGAGTTTATCAATTATGGTAATGTCACATCCCTTCATCTGGGAAACAACGGGTTACAGGAGATACAGACTGGAGCTTTTACTGGACTGAGATTTTTAAAACGACTTCATCTCAACAACAATAACTTGGAGATAATCAAGGAATACACCTTTGCTGGTTTAGAGAGTTTGGAGTATTTACAGGCAGATTATAATTACATCAGTGCCATTGAAGAAGGTGCATTCAGCAAATTAAATAAACTCAAAGTCCTGATTCTCAACGACAACCTCATGCTCTCTCTTCCCAACAATGTATTTCGTTTCGTTATGTTAACGCATTTGGATCTAAGGGGGAACCGGCTTAAGGTGCTGCCTTTTGCTGGTGTGCTGGAGCACATAGGCGGCATTATGGAGATCCAATTGGAGGAGAACCCGTGGAATTGCACCTGTGATCTGATACCCTTAAAAGCCTGGCTGGACACCATCTCAGTCTTTGTTGGGGACATCGTGTGCGAGACCCCCTTTAGACTGCATGGAAAGGACATTACGCAATTGATAAGGCAAGATCTATGCCCCAGACGTAATGCTGGTGATTCTAATCACCGCGCAATGCAGCCCTCCTCTGATTCCCAATACGACGGACCCTCTCCCACCCTACAACCCGGTGTCACTCCAACAAAAGCCCCACGGGCCTCCCGTCCCCCTAAAATGAGAAATCGCCCTACACAACGGTTAACGTCTGGTAAGGACAAACAAGTGCTGGGGCCTATAATGGTTTATCAGACTAGGTCCCCTGTTCCCATGACCTGCCCTAGTATATGCGTCTGTACCTCCCAGAACGCAGACAGTGGATTAAATGTCAACTGTCAGGAGAGGAAATTGCATAATATAACAGAGCTTACCCCTAAACCCTCCTATCCAAAGAAATTGCATTTAACAGGGAATTACTTACATATCATATATAGAACAGACCTAACCGAATACAGCACACTAGAGCTCCTCCATTTAGGAAATAATAGGATAGCTGTTATTCAGGACGGGGCCTTTGACAACCTGGCTAATCTACGGAGACTTTACCTCAATGGCAATTACATTGAAAGTCTATCCCGATCATTATTCGTAGGGCTGCAGAGCCTTCAATACTTATACCTGGAGTACAATGTTATCAAGGACATTTTACCACAGACGTTTAACTCATTACAGAATCTGCAGCTGCTGTTCCTAAACAACAATCTACTAAGATCCCTTCCTGACAATGTTTTTTTGGGGACTATGCTAACAAGACTGAACCTGAGGAACAATCACTTCTCCCACCTGCCGGTGCGCGGTGTGCTCGACCAGCTCTCCGCATTCATTCAGATCGATCTGCAGGAGAACCCATGGGATTGCACATGCGACATCGTTGCCCTTAAAAACTGGATGGAGCTGTCCAGCACCAGCGTAGTGGTAAATGAAATCACATGTGATTCGCCCTCCAAACACGCAGGGCGGCTGCTCAGATCTCTGCGTAATGACGCAATTTGTCCCGAGCCTAACGAGGTCACAGTAGGCCTAACCAAGGCCCCCACGGTCAGTCCCAGCACCGACTCCACTCCCCCGTTTGCCATCACGTCAACAGAAGAGCAGATTCCCGAGATGCACGCGGAAGTGCCCCTGTCTGTTCTCATACTGGGACTGCTCGTGGTGTTCATTCTGTCGGTCTGCTTCGGGGCTGGTCTTTTCGTATTCGTCCTCAAACGACGCAAAGGAATTGATAGTGCCCCCGCCAGTGCCAATAATTTAGATATAAACTCTTTCCAGGTACAGTATGGTTCATATAGCTTAGAGCCCACTGCAGATAAAACAGAGACACATGTGTATAACTACATCCCTCCCCCCGTTGGCCAGATGTGTCAGAACCCCATCTACATGCAGAAAGATAGCGAGCAGGTGGCGTACTATAGGAATCTAAAACAGCTAACTTTCAGCACCATGGATCCTAAAAAGTCGGAGTTGCACCCAAGCCCATATACAATAAGTACAGTGGAGCTCATTGAGAAACAATCTTGTGGCAATCGACAGCCGGAGCTGCTTTATCAAAACATTACAGAGAGGGTTAAGGAGCTTCCGACTGCTGGCGATCAGAATTACAGTTTCTGCACTTTACCGAAAAGACATTTCATTCCTCCATTTGAAACTACTAGACGACACAAACAGGACAGGTTGAATAAAACTGTTCTATATGGGACTCCACGAAAGTATTATGCTGAACAATCAAAAAATGAACACCCTTTGCTGCCTGGGAAGCTAAAAACAGAACCAGACTACCTCGAAGTTCTGGAAAAACAAACTGCAATGAGTCAGTTGTAAGATATGGCCCTACTTACTATCATCACACGTATTACATCGGTATGTATCTATGTATTCCACAAATTGAGAGTCCAACTCTAACGAAGCCTTTTTATCTTTTTTATTTCCCAGCTGTATTGAGTCAACGTAGGCCTTTATGCAGACAGTTATATTATATTACTGGAGGTTTAAATTATTTATTCTACTTTAAATATAAATACTGTAACAGGTACCACAAGAACTATGTATAATACTGCTGTGTGCATTTTATATTCTATATTTTATTTTCTCTGTGGAAACAAATCCTTTTTAGAAGAATAATTGAGAAATGACATTCCTGTATATAATAATGAGTGTGAAACACATGTAAAGGTTCCGTTCACATGACGATCCATTTATTCCAGAAGTGCCTTTGCACTCCGAGTATTTTATCTTTGCTTTCTGCAAATGGAAATTTGCTGTATTTTAAGAATCTTTGTGTAAAATTTTATTATTTGTCATAAACATAATTGAAGAGGGTATGATATGTATGGTAAATAATGTTTTGAATATCTAAGTGTCTTTCAAGATGTACAATTTAGCGAATTGCATAACATTGTATGCTATAGATGAGCAATGCAAGTGCCATAAGAGCAATTACATTTTCACCGAAGCACTTTTTCAAGTCTTAACTTGAGGTGAGCATTATTAAGATTATAACTGTCTGTCTTTGTGTTTGTGTGTGTTAGTTTGTGTGTGGTTTGGGGGCGGTAACATCTCTCTCTTTGATGGAATCCATAGGCCAGGTGTATTGATGAGGAATTTGCTGAGTACTTTTGGCACGAATGACGAATTTATCGACCAAGAGCCCTCACAGGAATACCATTAATTTCACACGTATTATTTCTCACCCAAAAGGTAGAGAGAATTAGTGTCCTCTAAAAGTGTAGATTATTTACCTCTATATTCTGATTTATGGGTGATAGAAACTGTCTCGAACAGGAACAACTACAGCTCTCCAGGAGCCTACTTAAAAAGGCACAAATTATGATTAGTTCTCAAACGCTCCTCATACCCAAAATTACTTGTTTCTAGTGGTTTTTACGAGACAGGTTTATATTCTGCCCTTCAGGTAACATTTGCTTTGAGGTCTGCTGTAGACCTAAACCTTCTTCAAACCCAGATTCTTCTGCTGTTTTTTCTCTCGCTTTGTTTCCGAGGCTGCTTCAAGTAGCTACTATTGTGTCACTGTCCATGTTGCAGATTTGTTTCAGCTTGTGCGTTTTCTATGGATTCTACAGTGTGGGGACCTTTCACTTGATTTGTTCGATTTCACATTGACTTTGTAAAGAGTGCACAGTGTTGTTGTTTTTTTATCACAGGTTGTTAATCACATTGGTCAAATTAATTAATGAAATAAGTGTATACTGAGAACCAACTCAAATTGGGAGTTTAAGTTAGCAATAGCTGGCCTTCTGATTTGATTGAATCATGGATTTTATTCTTAAACATTTTCAATACACAACACTAATGATGAAAAAGTTCATTATGTGAGTCTTATCTTATAGTACTGATATTCTGCTTGTGGGTAAGTGAGCTTGTGCTTGTGGGTAACTAGCAGAGGCCATTGAGTTGGTGTGAGTGAGACTGAGTGAGAGTTCTGTTCATTCCTTCTGAAACAGAGTGATTTTTTTGGCCTGGGCACAATGGGCGTCTGTGTTGCTGTTTACTGGTGCTGTGGAGAATGAGGGGTTGGACATGTCTTGCACACCAATGAGGCAGCTCGCTCCCACAGTCCCCACCACACTCCTCCTCTCCTCATATCACACATGGGACTGGGAGGAGGAGAGATGGCGAAGGCATGCAATAGCTTTACAACAGAAGCTATCAATTACTCCAGTCAGTTCACACCTGAAAATAGGATAGAATATTATAAATTGCTTCACAATTTGAGGTTGAGTGACTTATGTTGTTTGGGACATTTGAGTAGTTTTGTCACAAAGGATTTCCTTCAATCCATGGATCCTATAAAGGAAGCAGTTGTTAGGTATCTTTATTGATCAACAGATTGTAATTGATTCACTCTCCGTCTTTCATTTAATTCCAACAATATGGTTCCTGTTGTTGACAGGAAGGGGATGTAAACCTTGACATTGCTATGCTAAGGGACTAGCAGTGAACTAGAGTGAATCAATGGAGACTGCTTTCAGATGCTTGCTGCTAGGGGCCTCTATCCCAGACCTCTTCAGAAATACTCTCTGCGAAGTTCATGTTTATTCAAAAGTCGGACTGCCTTTTTTTCCTCTTTGATTTGTGATGAGGCCCAACGAGAGTTGCCTATGCTAGTTGTGTATAAAACTGATTCTCTTTGACATGGTGGAGACCACATGACCTGTGGGAAGCATGGAAGGTCTATGTTCCTCCTTCCCAGTGTCCCCGGGATTGGACGGAGTCACCACAACCAATTCACTCTCAAAGTAATGAAGGGATATTTTGAAACGAATAGCAAGGTCAGGGTCTGTGACATATTTATTGAACCTTTATTTTATTTTATAACGTTTTACATATTACTATTTCATATTTTGGATCAATATAGATGCATTGTTCCACATGAACTATCAGATTGCATAGTTTGTCTAAGAAATGTTCAGATAAATGCTAGGCTCCTATATGGTAAACAGTGCTACATGAATATTTGTTATTGATTAAATCAAAGTAATCAAGTAAAAACATCTCAAAGTACAGTTAATTGAAATAATCAGCCATATGCTGAAATATGAGCAATGTTCACAATATATTCAGCTTAATTACAGTCATTTCAAGTGTTCAGTAGAGTCAATGTTTCCTGCTGACTTGGTTGTGCCAATTATGGGGATATATTATGCGTTCTAGTCTATATTTCAGAGATGAGATCTGTCTGTTTGTCTGTGAGAGAGAGAGAGAAAGAGAGAGTGTGTGTCTTCTTTCCTCCCACAGTCCTTTGACGAATATTGCACCAGTTTCATGGCTGCTTAATCATTTAGACATTAATGATGGGCAATGTTAGATGTTGACAGAATTCCTTGAACAACTGTCACAGGATAAACAACCTTCTAGTCTCTGCACAATGTACAGTCTGCTGCCTAACAGTACAAATGTGTGCCCTGTTTGTGATCTATGAGCACTGACGTGGCAATGGTTTAAAACACAGCCACAACCTCTCTGTTAAACACACCGCATGAACAGTGAAGGCTGTTGGACTCACAGCCATGACTAAGATCAATGGGATGCTTTCCCCCATTTTTCTGTATGGTTGAGGGATAATCCTAGTGCACGCAGCAGCCGGCCCACGGCTCTGTGGTAAAGGAATGGTGACAGACTGCAGACTTCTCCAAAGGTTAACTCAAGCCAAATCTGACCTTGTGTCCACTTCCTCTGGAGCACAACCCATTGATCTTATTAGGAAAAAAAATAAGAGCAATGGAAGTGAAAATCCATCCAAGTGAACATGATAAATGAGAAGTGCCAAATCTATGCTAGCTAGCATTCACTTTTGTGTTCTTTCATATGAGATTCCACAAAGTGCAGAGTTCAGAGGAACTGCAGAGGGGTAATGAGGACATCTGAATTGTGCTCTGGTGAATTTACGAGTGTGTTATTTCAGTGGAGATTGCTTCATGCATGTGTGAGTGAGAAATAAAGGAAACCATCTTGAACCACTCTTCCACCGCTCAGCCCCATATTATGCTGAGTTTTCAATGTCCTCGGTTTAAAACACTTTTCCACATGAGACAATATTAATAAGCCTTTCCTGTTCAATGCCTGCCATAAAATGTTATCACTGCAGTCATTATTTGGCACTTGAAGTGTGAAGCGGCTACACAGTAAGCCAATGTCCCAGGGAAGACTTTATTGGTTTGTGTAACAAGGCATGGCAAGTGGCTCCTCTAGAATCAAATCAGCTCCTTCACCCACTGGTTAGCAGTCCTACCATATAACCCTCACACAATGTAGCATTCTTGTCTGCCATGGCCCCAGACATTTTTCCAGGAATGTGCATGGAGGCCTTTCTCCCAGCAACATTGAAAAGTCTAATTTTTACCCCCAAGAATGCAATGGAAATCAACAACTCGGTTGTGAGACCAATAAAACTCTATCGGCTCTGTAAATGGAGCATGATATAGAATATGCAACAATGAATGGAAAAGGCATCTGATTTGTTAACTTCAACGTACCTCAACCATACCTACATTTCCAACTGTTGCCTTTAAACATATTGTTTCGTATTCACATGACGCAACCTTACGTTTGTTATACAATACTGTATATTGATAGCAATCCATATTTCTGGAAATTACTAATAAAATGTTGAATTAATAATATAGCCAGGGTGTTTATAACAGATGTGATAGCAGTGCCTTTGGGAACTCACAGGGAGGTCTGGCAGCTCCTCATCAATGGCTTAAAATAACAGTTCTAATAATATTGAGCACAATCTGACATTCCAAACAAATGTTGACACATTATCCACATAGACTAACATACATGGAAACGGGATGCTGAAGTACTGAAAAAAACTAAATTTGAACCCATAGAAAGTGCTATTGCCTGCAGGAAATTCTTACAATTCCAATTTTTGGAAGTGCATAAATCCTTTCAACTGTAGCTGGTTCTTCAAGGCTACTGCAGTTTCACATTGCAACTTGAAACAGCTGGTGCTCATTCAAGGATTCCTGCACTCAAATAATTCCTCCTGTGCTGAGGATAGAAGCAGAATCAGAAAATGTGCCATACGATGGGATTTTTAACAGCAAGAACATTTATATTGACATACAGTAGGAAGAAGAAGCTTGCAGGATAAATGATTGAAATATCAACCATAGGGAGCGGCTGCATAGGTGACGGTTTTGGAGAGTCTGGCGTGCCCAAAGTAAAATGCCTGCCACTCAGGCCCAGAAAATAGGATATGCACATAATTAGTACTATTGGATAGGAAACACTGAAGTTTCTAAGAGTGTTAAAATAATGTACAGTGGGGCAAAAAAGTATTTAGTCAGCCACCAATTGTGCAAGTTCTCTCACTTAAAAAGATGAGAGAGGCCTGTAATTTTCATCATAGGTACACTTCAACTATGACAGACAAAATGAGGAAAAAAAATCCAGAAAATTACATTGTAGGATTTTTAATGAATTTATTTGCAAATTATGGTGGAAAATAAGTATTTGGTCACATACAAACAAGCAAGGTTTCTGGCTCTCACAGACCTGTAACTTCTTCTTTAAGAGGCTCCTCTGTCCTCCACTTGTTACCTGTATTAATGGCACCTGTTTGAACTTGTTATCAGTATAAAAGACACCTGTCCACAACCTCAAACAGTCACACTCCAAACTCCACTATGGCCAAGACCAAAGAGCTGTCAAAGGACACCAGAAACAAAATTGTAGACCTGCACCAGGTTGGGAAGACTGAATCTGCAATAGGTAAGCAGCTTGGTTTGAAGAAATCAACTGTGGGAGCAATTATTAGGAAATGGAAGACATACAAGACCACTGATAATCTTCCTCGATCTGGGGCTCCACGCAAGATCTCACCCCGTGGGGTCAAAATGATCACAAGAACGGTGAGCAAAAATCCCAGAACCACACGGGGGGACCTAGTGAATGACCTGCAGAGAGCTGGGACCAAAGTAACAAAGCCTACNCAGCATGACAATGATCCCAAACACACCGCCCGGGCAACGAAGGAGTGGCTTCGTAAGAAGCATTTCAAGGTCCTGGAGTGGCCTAGCCAGTCTCCAGATCTCAACCCCATAGAAAATCTTTGGAGGGAGTTGAAAGTCCGTGTTGCCCAGCGACAGCCCCAAAACATCACTGCTCTAGAGGAGATCTGCATGGAGGAATGGGCCAAAATACCAGCAACAGTGTGTGAAAACCTTGTGAAGACTTACAGAAAACGTTTGACCTCTGTCATTGCCAACAAAGGGTATATAACAAAGTATTGAGATAAACTTTTGTTATTGACCAAATACTTATTTTCCACCATAATTTGCAAATAAATAAATTAAAAATCCTACAATGTGATTTTCTGGATTTCTTTTTCTCATTTCGTCTGTCATAGTTGAAGTGTACCTATGATGAAAATTACAGGCCTCTCTCATCTTTTTAAGTTGGAGAACTTGCACAATTGGTGGCTGACTAAATACTTTTTTGCCCCACTGTATGTGAGTATAACAGAATTGATATAGCAGGCGAAAACCCAAGGAAAATCCATCCGGATTTGCAGTTTTTTTTGTAAATGAGCATCTTCTCCATTGTGCCTATTGCATACAACTTTATGTAGGACTGAGACTGCAGTACCTATGGCTTCCACTAGATGTCAACAGTCTATATACAAAGTCTGGGAATTCTAGGAGTGACCAGAACAGATAGGAACAGGAAATTGTCAGGCGACCACTCGCGCGCGAGATTGTGAACGCGCACCACTTTATTTTTCTTTCCTATCGTTCACGTTATCATCCGATTGAAATATTACAGCAAATATACCCAAAAGGATACCTAAGGATACATTAAAAAGGATGTTTGATTTGTTTGTAGAAAGTGTATAGGTATAATTTGAACGTGTTCTCTTCATGGATCAATGGGCGACTCAAAGGTGGATTTTATGATCATAACGCGCCAAACAAACAGAGATTTATGGATATAATAAATGACTTTTTCTAACAAAAGAAGCATGGATTGTCTTTGTTGGACACTTGGGAAGCCCTCAGCAGAAGTTCATCAAAGGTAAGTGATTTTATATTAGCGATTTTATGCATTTGTGAGACCCGTGTTGGGTTATGGATTTATGCTAATGCGTAAATATTAGAGGTGCTACCCTCAAACAATGAAATGTTGTGCTTTCGCCGTAAAGCCTTTTTGAAATCTGACAACGCTGTGATATTGCCAAGAATCAGAGCTTTTGATGACTATGCAACACTTGTATATTGATGAATGTTTAATATTTCAACTTTTGGATTTTGAATTTGGAGCCTCACATTTCACCGGGTAGTGTCGGGAGTGCGCTAGCGCCCCACCACTCCGTAAGTAGTTAAACTTTTTTCTCCATCAGTCAGCTATTTGACAAGATCCGTGTCAAACTGTCAGTTGAATGCAGCTGACCGCTGATGCCCTTGAGGATGCATTTACACCACATTACACTTCCCATCCCATCGAACCCTTACTCAACGGCAATGGAGGGCCCAAAGGAGGTCTCTCTTTTGTCACCATCAAGGCTACGGCCATCCGTCTATTTAGAGTGACTCAAATGAAGACAAGACTGTCTGTTTGACTTAATATTAACCCATCTGTTGCCAATGCCCTCCAATTGTAAAATGGCAAGATGCACTATGTTGCCGAAGTGAAAAACAACAGTAAATCTATGTATTTGAGTCACAGGCTTTGTAAATGTAGTCTTCAGAGTGTACAAAATATTAAGGACACATTCTCTTTCCATGACAGACTGAATCCAGGTGAAAGCTACAATCCCTTATTGATGTCAATTGCTAAATCAGTGTAGATGAAGGGGAGGAGACAGGTTAAAGAAAGATTTTTAAGTGTTGAGACAATTGAGACTTGGATTGTGTACGTGTGCCATTCAAATGCTTAATGGGCAAGACAAACTATTTAAGTGCCTTTGAACGGGGTATGGTAGTAGGTGCCTGGCGTACCTGTTTGTGTCAAGAACTGCTGTGTGGCTTGGTTTTTCATGCACAACAGTTTCCTGTGTGTATCAGGAATGGTCCACCACCCAAAGGACATCCAGCTAACTTGACAACTGTGGGAATCATTGGAGTCAAATGGGCCATCCTTGTGGAATGCATTCAATACCTTGTAGAGTCCATGCCCTGATGAATTGAGGCTGTTCTGGAGGCAACATTAGAAAGGTGTTCTTAATGTTTTGTACACTCAGTGTAGATTACAGTTCAAATGACCACTATGCAGATGCAATTTGGACTGAAAGAGTATTAGCTTCTCTTTTAACATAGCATGTGTACCATCTAAAACACATTTAAAAAGGTCACATCCATATGGATTGTTGGATCTGTGACTAGTGAAGAAGCAAAGTCTGGTGAATTATGAGGTTAGATCTCCTACTGAATGCCAGTGAAATATTGCCCTACAAGCTCACTGATCAGCTTTCCTTCTACACCCAGTCTGAGAATGATAAGCGATAGCACAGGTCCATCCATCTGCGATTACAGCAGAATCTAAAACCTTAAAACTTCCCTCTGGGTTGAGGCAATTTGTCAGGTAAGTGCAGTGCTGTCAAAAATGTGATTTTCCTTTGTTATATATACACACACATGTATGTATGTATGTATGTATGTATGTACAGTGGGGCAAAAAAGTATTTAGTCAGCCACCAATTGTGCAAGTTCTC
>QNTS01002365.1:288915-300818 GCA_003317085.1 Hucho hucho | reverse complement strand
AGTGATATAGAGAGATGGACAGAGTGATATAGACAGACAGACTGATATAGAGAGACAGACAGATTTATATAGAGAGACAGACAGAGTGATATAGAGAGACAGACAGTGATATAGACAGACAGACAGACAGACAGAGTGATATAGATAGACGGACAGTGATATAGAGAGACAGACAGAGTGATATAGAGAGACAGACAGAGTGATATAGACTGACAGTGATATAGAGACAGACAGAGTGATATAGACAGACAGATTGATATAGAGAGACAGACAGAGTGTTATAGAGAGACGGACAGTGATATAGAGAGACAGACAGAGTGATATAGAGAGACAGACAGTGATATAGAGAGACGGTGATATACACAGACAGTGATATAGAGAGACAGACAGATATAGACAGACAGATTGATATAGAGAGAAAGACAGATTGATATAGAGAGACAGACAGAGTGATATAGAGAGATAGACAGTGATATAGATATAGAGGTGCCCAACTGGTAAATCAGGTTGCTTCTTTACCACTTCACCACTTTACCACATCATGTCATTGTTACATCAGTGACAGCGTCAGGGATTTTAGAATCTTCAAAGCCCCCTGTCTCATCAGAAGGGTCTGGTATTCACCCTCTTTTCTAAATCTCTCTCTCTCTCTCCTACTCATCATTTTTACATTGCCTCAGTCCACATATATAATATTAAAATTACTATTGCATTTATTGTATCACGCATGACTGTAAGTCACTTTGGATAGAAACGTCTGCTAAATGGCATATATTGTTATATTATATATATTACTGAAATCTATTAATTTATTCAAGTATGTGGGGAATGCACAGTACAGTTTGATGAGATTCCTCTGAGTGAGTAGCAGAAACCCAAAACAAGCAAAAGTAACCCTCCAGCAATGGGTGAAGGAGTCTGATATAACCTACATAAAGCCACATTCTACTTAAAGCTGCAATACGTAACATCTTGGGTGACCCAACCAAATGCACATAGAAATGTGTGTTGTATATCTGTCATTATCATTGAAAGCAAGTCTAAGAAGAGGTAGATCTGTTCTATTTGATTTTCTATTTCTTTGTTTCGCTGTCTTTTCAAACATCTGAAAACTCAATATTTTTGTTTATGGAAAAGATATTTCACAGCGGTTTAGATGGTACAATGATTATCCTCACTATACTTGCTTGTTTTGTCACATAAACTGAAATTAGGCGAACTATTAGAATTTTAGCAAGCAGGAAATTGCAGAGCGATCGCTGCATAGTGCATCTTTAATACTCTTAATCCATAATCCTAATTAATCCCATTCCATTAATATATTGTTACATGAAGTAGGTGTCTCATCTCTCCCAACCAGAGCTAATTGACGCAGCATTCACGTCCAGACCGTTCAGCGTGTGTGTTTGTGTGTGTGTGTGTGTGTGTGTGTGTTTGTGTGTGTTTGTGTGTGTGTGTGTGTGTGTGTTTGTGTTTGTTTGTGTGTGTGTGCAAGGAGAGGATGGATTGGATCCTCTCTCTGAATATGATGATTAATTACTCCATACAAAGACTGTGTGTGTGCGTGTGCGCGTGTGTGCGTGTGCGCGTGTGCGCGTGTGCGTGTGTGTGTGTGTGTGTTACTGTCATAAATAGGGTCTCAAGTTTTATTGAGGAGTGAGGGATCTCACTGCACTGTCTTAGTTATCACTGATAAGGATTGAAGGGATAAGGTTGTCAAACACACACACATACACACCCACACACTCTCTACCTCTTTCTCTCTCTCACACACTGATACAGACACACATGCAGACACACACACTTTTAATGACAGTGAAGCGCTAAAAATACATTTAATATTCATGCATTTAATATATGTAACCTTACTAACAATTGCAGTATGTGTGTGTTTTCTCTCTGTAGTTTTCTCATTATTAAACCGCTGTTTAAATGTTTCTCTACCAGTGAGAGAGAAAGGGAGCTTACAGTTTTCTTTTTAGCGCTTTGGTAATATTTTCCCAAGTACACTATATATACAAAGGTATGTTGACATCCCTTCAAATTAGTGGATTTGGCTATTTCAGCCACACCCGTTGCTGACAGGTGTATAAAATCGAGCACACAGCCATGCAATCTCCATTTACAAACATTGGCAGTAGAATGTTACTGTCATAGGATGCTCCCTTTCCAACAAGCCCTGCTAGAGCTACCCCGGTCAACTGTAAGTGCTCTTATTGTGAAGTGGAAACGTCTAGGAGCAACAACGGCTCAGCCCAAAGTGGTCGGCCACACAAGCTCACAGAACGGGACCGCCGAGTGCTGAAGCGTGTAGCGTCTGTCCTCGGTTGCAACACTCACTACCGAGTTCCAAACTGCCTCTGGAAGCAAAGTCAGCACAACAACTGTTCGTCGGGAGCTTCCTGAAATGGGTTTCCATGCCCTGGCAGCCGCACACAAGCCTAAGATCACCATGCGCAATACCAACCGTTGGCTGGAGTGGTGTCTGGCAATCACGCTTCACCATCTGGCAGTCTAACGGACGAATCTGGGTTTGGCGGATGCCAGGAGAACGCTACCTGCCCCAATGCATGCCAACTGTCAAGTTTGGTGGAGGAGGAATAATGGTCTAGTGCTGTTTTTCATGATTCGGGCTAGGCCCCTTAGTTCCAGTGAAGGGAAATCTTAACGCTACAGCATACAATGACATTCTAGACGATTCTGTGCTTCCAACTTTGTGGCAACAGTTTGGGGAAGGCCCTTTCCTGTTTCAGCATGACAATGCCCCCATGCACAAAGCGAGGCCCATACGGAAATGGTTTGTCGAGATCGGCGTGGAATAACTTGACTGGCCTGCACCGAGCCCTGACCTCAACCCCAACGAACACCTTTGGGATGAATTAGAACGTCGACTGCGAGCCAGGCCTAATCTCACAACATCAGTGTCCGAACTCACTAATGCTCTTGTGGCTGAATGAAAGCAAGTACCTGCAGCAATGTTCCAACATCTAGTGGAAAGCCTTCCCAGAAGAATGGAGGTTGTTATAGCAGAAAGGGGGGACCAACTCCATATTAATGCCCATGATTTTTTAAAGAGACGTTGGACGAGCAGGTGTCCACATACTTTTGTTCATGTAGTGTATGTGGTACATTTTCACAACTCTTACTACAAAACTCTAAACAGATCATCAAAAAGGCTATTCTTTCAAAATTTTAAGCACATTTTTCGTTTGAAGTACAACACACAAAATCACACAGTAACTTTTGCACCAAACCTAATCACTGTTTCATCTAGAAATGCATTTCATACAAAGTAATTGCCTTTCACAATGTAATGTTCACAATACCTTATGATTCTCTTCTCATTTGACCATCACTTAATCCAACTGCACTTTATGGTTAATCACTTAACCGTTTGGTAAACCTATAGATTTTAAACTGCTTTGTCTACTACAGTAAGTGTAATGCCTAACGTGAAAACTGTGCAATGTACTGTAATTTACAGTACTGTAGCATATTACTTTCAGCACTTCTAAGGGCCATTTGAAACACATATCTTGGATTGTTTGCTATTGGATTAACTGGTCATTAAAACGACTAAATTGAAAAGATATCATTATGCTGTGTTATGGTGATTAAACCAATGTTCTCATTACATTTCACAATAAACATATATTTTGAATCAATGGTTGTGTGGTGAGAGATGTTTACAATCCAAATGAATGCACCATGACAGGTTTTGAATGAAAGACTGGCTGCATTACAAGTGTGACCAGTTTGGAGAGAGATGTTTACAATCCAAATGAATGCACAATGACAGGTTTTGAATGAAAGACTTGCAGCATTACAAGTGTGACCAGTTTGGAGTTTTGTGCTAAGAGTTGTGAAAATGTACCACATCCTTGTGAAAACAGTACCAAAGCGATTAAAACAAACTGTAGAGATAGTTTGTGTGTGTGTGTGTGTGCGTGTGTACACGTGTGCTGTCTATCAGTGGGGAGCATTGAAACTGGCATTACTCTCTAAAGTTCACCTGACAAACGGACAGGCAGACAGACAGCATTAGCCTAGGCTACTACAAGACAGACAATTATGAGAGCTTGGGAATTTAAGGTTATATCTGCAAAAATATTATTCTGAGAGAATTGGCTTTAAAGTTTCCGAACCCTCACTGGTTTGAATGGTGTCAGTAATTTGAGATTAGCATGAATTGTGGTATTAATATAGTTATTAGTTAATATAGTTATTTTCACCTAAATGCAGACAGAACCTTATAGTCCCAAACTCTACAAACCGGTTCTACCATCAAGGATGCGCTGTGAGACAGGTATACAACCATGTGAGATGTCATGCCCTAGGTTCCCCTATGGAAATGAAATGTATTTCTCGGCATTGTGTGACTCACGGGTGAGTGAGAGACAGATATATATATATATAGAGAGAGAGAGAGAGGTTTTCCATGGTTTGGCTGCGTTTGGTGGATTCGACTAAACAATTTGAACTTTGAAAAAATATCAGTGTTTGGATGTGAATTTATCTATGCATCAGTACCTTTTTGTGGATATAATTTACTCATTTAACTGGATTTTACACACAGGTATTTTCAGATCCTTCTTGAAATTGATTGATGTTGGTGCCGGAAATATATACAATATTCGCTTAAAAAAACATGAATAACTAGGCTACTTGCCGTTTCCAAGAGATTGTTAAATACATTGTATAACTATTTGTTTTTTATTATAGTCTCAAACTCTACAAAACGGTCCTACCAACAAGGGTGCGCTGTGACACAGGCTTTTCCTCTTTGCAAAATGCACCAGTTTGCGATGTGACGTTGAGCGGGAAACATACATATGAGATGTTCCCCACACCATTACGGAAATGTATTTCTCCAATTACAGTACAGCTTCTACACAGACATTTCTGATTATTCCACATTTCTCTCTATCATCAGAGTTATACAGTAAGTAACTGCATACGTTTCATGATCAGTAAACATCAATTGATCAAGTATTTTCAGATACATGATAGTAACCAATTCATTTGGCATGAGCTGCCTAGCTAGCTAAGCAACGTGTCATTTAGCATAGATTAGGTTGATGGAAAGAGATTGACATTGGCAAATCCGTGTCCTGGTAAAGTTGTCAATCAGAACTACTATCACCACTACATCCAGAACAGCAGGATCCTGATGAGAAACTGAAAGGTGTATTTGTTTGCAAACATCCTTTCTGAATTTAAAAGTAATCCCAGAAGTAATCATCTAGATTTTCAAAAGTATCTGTAATCTGATGACAAAACTTTTGCTAGTAACATAACTGATTACAGTTACAGTCTAGGTGATATTTGTGTTGGGTGGGTCTTTCCAAATCGTGAAATACTTATTGGATCTGTACTGTATTTAGTTTAGCAGGCTGCTACAATGGGATATTGGAATGGAATAGGCCTACCAAAAAAAGTGCAAACACTAATTCGCACTAATTCAAGCACAGATTGACATATGTATTGCTAGCCTCGGTAGGCAGCCTACCAGTCTGTTTGAGTTATCATTCCACTCCTTGCCACTCTGTTTTGCCATTCCTTGTCATCCTTAGCATGACACAGAGTACAATGAGTAGGATGTCAGAAAACATGTTGTATGTTAGCATAACAGGCTCTGGATGTTAGGCTAACGTTTTACGTTTTACTATGTATTTTTGTCGTAGGTCTGCTTGACGTGAGCACATCCATAATTTGTGCATGAATCATTTTTGCCATTGTTTCTGGTCAACCAAAGAGTTTATTTGTAGGCTGGTTTGTCTTGTAGCCAAAGTTTCCATAAACACACTCACTCATCACACGTCCCACTGGGCACAGACGTCAGTTCAACGACAGTTCAACGTTTGGTTGAGTTGTCAACTATTGTGAATTCAACGTGAAATCAACAACAAATGTCACCATGTCATACTGTAGGATTTAGTTTAAAAGTTGGGTGAAAATAATGTAAAATTCCTTTACGGTGATGACTTTTAGATTTTTTTAGGTTGAAATAATGTTGAAACAATGTTGATTCAACCATATTTTTTGCTTTGATACCACTGTTGCAACCTGGTCTCAGGGTAATTTGGTACATAAATCTGTTCCACCTATTTAGTATGATATATTACGCTGTGTTAGGTTATATTATGAATGGAATAGCAGTCATACAATATCATATGAATTAGAGTGTGTACAGTATCATACATCTTATCCGGGAGTATAATAGCATACGAATTGAATGAAATAACCATGCAGGATGAGCGCAGCAGTGCAATAATGCTCTTGGTGGCAGAAGAGCAGGGAAAGGGACTTTTATTCAAGATTCCTTAGTTTTTGAGAAATTATATAGTTGGAAGGACAATTCGGTGCATTTAAATTTACAAGAGAGAAAGAGACCAACAATTATTGGAGAGAGGGAGGGTCTTAAGTGGGACAAATGTTGGGTTGTCTGCATTACAGCTGTACAGAACCTTTGGGAAGAATTAAACTTGGTTAAAGCTTCTCTGGTGTCCGTGGGTTATTTACTCTGAAAATAAGAAACTAACAGACCTCTCTGGGACAAATAATGCTGAAAGTTGAAACTTTAACAACTTATTATACAATATTTTGCATGTCATGCATGTCTTCATCTCACTCTAAGGATCAGAGGCTGCGTTTAAACAGGCAACCCAATTCTGATCTTTTGCCCAATTATGTGCAAAAGAGCTGATCTGATTGGTCAAAAGACCAATTTGTGAGAAAAAAATATCAGAATTGGGCTGCTTGTGTAAACGCAGCCAGGGAGCAGGTGCGACTACATTATTAACTTTCACTTCTCTTCAAAGGTCACCTCAATCTTCACCTTCTATAAACTACTTTCTTAGATCTGGCTCATGATGGTGAAGAGGCGTACGTTCACTCTACTGATAGCTTCTCCTCTGGCAGTCATGGTCTACATCATCTTCACATTGCCCAGGTACCGTGAAGCCTCTGCCGTACAATCAAGAAACTTAATAAAAGCAAAAAGGAAAAAATCTGTCCATGTTTCTGCAGGTCACAGCCAGGCAACCACGAGCACCACCAGCACCTCTATCTGCACCATATCTCTGACCAGTCCATCACGCCTGTCAACGACACCAAACACTTCATGGTGGGGGCCTACAAGGAACATCGTTTGAAGGGAAGAACCGTACGCATCATCAGCATCTTCAGACGAGACTCTGTCCAGCCTCTGTACTGTGTGTTCTACTGTGGGACTCACTGGGCTAATGGAATGAAGGCTGAAGTCCAGATGCACTCTGATCACTTTGGTACCTGCTATTACCTCAATAAAATAAGGGGCTTGGTGATTCGCTGATTAGTTTGTGGATTTACATATATGTGACTCTGTTCTATATTGGGATAAAGGTTTCCACTTCGTGACGACCGACGTCCTTTGTCCGAATCTTCCAGACTGCAACCCGTCACACGTGACCCTCGCCACACAAGCTGACGCCAAGCTCGCTCAGAACCAAACTTTCCTCCGCATCCAGAACCTTGTAAAAAGGGAGGAAGAGGAGTTTCAGTTCAACTTCACTGTCTGCTGGTCCAATTTATTTGGCGAATATAACAACGTGCTTCAGGTCACCCAGACTCTGGAGATGTACAGGTGAGTATTGATTGATCGGCAGGTAGCCTAGTGGTTAGAGCGTTGGGTCAGTAACTGAAAGGTTGCTAGATCAAATCCTGAGCTGCCAAGGGGAAAAAAAATGTAGTTCTGCCCCTGAACAAGGCAGTTAACCCACTGTTCCTAGGCTGTCATTGTAAATAAGAATTTGTTCTTAACTGACTTGCCTAGTTAAATAAAGGTAAAATTTGATTGATTGCTATATTGCAGATTGTTGGGAGTGCAGCATGTTGTGGTGTATAACACCAGCTGTGGACCAGACCTGGAGAGACTGCTACAGAGTTACACACAGGAGGGCTTTGTGGAGGTAGGAATTAATTGATTGGATGGATATATGGATAGATAGATAGCAGTGGAGGCTTCTGAGGGGAGAACGGCTCATAATAATGTCCGGAACGGAGCGAATGGCATCAAACACCTGGAAACCATGTTTTTGATGTATTTGATACTATTCTGCTCCAGTCATTACCACGAGGCCGTCCTCGCCAATTAACTGACTGATTGATTGACTGCAGGTGGTGCCCTGGCCTATCGACCAACACATGAACCCGTCCCGTGGGTGGCAGCTCAGTGAACATGGAGGGGACATCCATTACTATGGCCAGTTGACCACTCTGAATGACTGTGTCTACAGACATATGTATCAGTCACGCTATGTACTGCTGAACGACATAGATGAGATTATAGCTCCATACCAGCATCAAACCCTGCCCCAGATGATGGATGTACTTCAGAGGCAGAACCCAAAGGTAGGCGGAGGACTCAGGGAAGTAGCGTGTATGTGTGTTCAAGGTAGATCATTACGTGTGTAGTATGCATATGTTAGGCTGTGTTTACACAGGCATCCCAATTCAGATTTTCTTGCCAATTATTTGGCATATCTGATACAAATCTGATATTTTCCCCAATGTGTAAACAGCAATTACTGATCTTTGGTGTTTTTGTTTTTTAATTGTATTTTTGACCAATCATATCCGATCTTCTCACATCAGATATTTTTTAGAACTGAAAAGACCAATTATTGAAAAAAGATCAGAATTGGGCTGCATGTGTAAACGCAGCCATGGAATCTTATCTTTTGAGTTCTGATTCCACATTCGTATGTGGTTCTCATCCTCAGTCTGGACGCTCAAATCAGAATTGTTGTTCTCTGAAGTGTTTTGTTTTTGCACATGACCTGCCGTTACCAAGATAACCACTCCAACATTTAAAGGAACATTGACAGGAAATGCATGAGCACTGCGTTTGTATGCTATTTCATATGCTACGTCAGTGTGAATGTGCAAATCTGATATGGTTCAAAATACAATAAAAGTGTAGACAGTGAGAAAAATAGATCATATATGAAGGAAAAAAATCTGAATTCATTCTCTCTCTCTTTCACCTTTTCTCACTCCACCCTCCATCTCCCCAGGCCGAAGTGTTCCTCATAGAGAACCACATCTTCCCTAAGTCCCAGTTTGACCCCAGTGGAAGGTTTGAACGGCCCCGCTGGAGGGATGTTCCAGGGATCAACATCATGGAGCACATCTACAGAGAGGAGCCAGACTATCGCATCTACCACCCCTCCAAGATGATAGTACGGCCCAGGTTAGAATCTACCACCCCTCCAAGATGATAGTACGGCCCAGGTTAGAACCTACCACCCCTCCAAGATGATAGTACGGCCCAGGTTAGAACCTACCACCCCTCCAAGATGATAGTACGGCCCAGGTTAGAATCTACCACCCCTCCAAGATGATAGTACAGCCCAGGTTAGAACCTACCACCCCTCCAAGATGATAGTACAGCCCAGGTTAGAACCTACCACCCCTCCAAGATGATAGTATGGCCCAGAGTAGTACACTAAGAAGCTAGCTAGATATACTCCGGGTTTTCTAAAGCTAGTCAGCTTCAGTTAGGTTCACATTCCCGCTTAGGCTCCATCCCTATTACGACAGTGGATATTGCTTGTCCTCCTGCCGCTCACTCTAGCAGACTTGTAACTGCGCATGCATGTCTCTCGTGTCTAGTCGAACTCCGAACTCTTCAGGGACAATGCTGAAACATAAATCCATGGGCAAGTCAAGAAAAGCTATCTTGCAAATTCTGCAGGTCATGGAGTGAAAAAGGTTATTAGAAGTGCCGTCTTTTATTGTATTACGTATCGTTCATGCTGTCTTTGGTGTGCTTATAAATGCACAAGCACCTTTTTTCCCCACTCCTATAGATAAAATAATTGTATAAAGTCACACAAATATTATATTCTGCGTAAAGTTTCAAATGCATCCTGTCATTACAAAATGAGTATTTAATATTGTAATATATATTTTTTTAATTACCCCCAAAAAACATTTGATTAAAATAATATTTAATCAGTGGTCTGAAAGGGATGATGGGAACCTGATCTCATTGTTCCTCAACTCACAGCTGACATTTCATTCAGGACGACTAGAGTTAGCCCTGATTCAGCCTGCCCAGAAATGTACCTGGCTAAAAGGTGAGCCGCATTTGTGTAAGTGGTAATCGCGAGTTGAAGTTCGTTCGTAGTACAGGGAACCTACCACCCCTACAAGATGAAAGTAAGACCCGGGAAAGGATAGAATAGAACCTCTGTCTAACCTAACGACCCTCCTGTGTCTCTGACCCCAGGGCAGTGGATTAGACATCGGTCCACTCTGTCTAACAACCCTCCTGTGTCTCTGACCCCAGGGCAGTGGATTAGACATCGGTCCACTCTGTCTAACAACCTTCCTGTGTCTCTGACCCCAGGGCAGTGGAGCAGACGTCGGTCCACTCTGTGCTGCGTAACTTCGGGAGGACCGTGAAGGTTCCTCCTAATGTGTGTCATATCATCCATGTCAGAGTTCCCCTACGAGGAGAACTGACCAAGGAGGAGCTGCATGAAGACAAGAGGGTCTGGGACTATGAGAGACAACTGGTTCCTAATGTAGATAAAGCACTGGAGCAAGCAGGACTACTAATCTAAGGAAGGAGTAGTCAGAGATGGAAGAGGAAGCGAGACATCCACTCACTCATTTTTTTCTGGTTCATTTACAATCAATGAACTCAGCAGACAAGACCCAGCTGCTATCGACTCTGTCAATCACTGTATTATTATTGGCAGACTCAACAGCCTTGGTTTCTCAAATGACTGCCTCGCCTGGTTCACCAACTACTTCTCAGACAGAGTTCAGTGTGTCAAATCCGAGGGCCTGTTGTCCGGACCTCTGGCAGTCTCTATGGGGGTACCACAGGGTTCAATTCTCGGGCAGACTCTTTTCTCTGTATATATCAACGATGTTGCTCTTCCTGCGGGTGATTCCCTGATCCACCTCTACGCAGACGACACCATTCTGTATACATCTGGCCCTTCTTTGGACACTGTGTTAACAAACCTCCAAACGAGCTTCAATGCCATACAACACTCCTTCCGTGGCCTCCAACTGCTCTTCAACGCTAGTAAAACTAAATGCATGCTTTTCAACCGTTCGCTGCCCGCACCCGCCCGCCCGACTAGAATCACTACTCTGGACGGTTCTGACTTAGAATATGTGGACAACTACAAATACCTAGGTGTCTGGCTAGACTATAAACTCTCCTTCCAGACTCATATTAAACATATCCAATCCAAAATTAAATCTAGAATCGGCATTCTATTTCGCAACAAAGCCTCCTTCACTCACGCCGCCAAACATACCCTCGTAAAACTGACTATCCTACCGATCCTCGACTTTGGCAATGTCATTTACAAAATAGCCTCCAACACTCTACTCAGCAAACTGGATGCAGTCTATCACAGCGCCATCTGTTTTGTCACCAAAGCCCCATATACCACCCACCACTGCGACCTGTATGCTCTAGTCAAATCAAATCAAATCAAATTTGTTTATAAAGCCCTTCTTACATTAGCTCATGTCACAGAGTGCTGTACAGAAACCCAGCCTAAAACCCCAAACAGCAAGCAATGCAGTTGTAAAAGCACGGTGGTTAGTAAAAACTCCCTAGAAAGGCCAAAACCTAGGAATAAACCTAGAGAGGATCTAGGCTGTGAGGGGTGGCCAGTCCTCTTCTGGCTGTGCTGGGTGCAGATTATAACAGAACATGGACAAGATTTTTTAAATATTCATAAAACAAGCAGAACAGTTGAAACTGGAGAAGCAGCACGGCCAGGTGGACTGGGGACATGAAGGAGTCATCAGGCCAGGTAGGCCTTGAGGAATGGTCCTAATTATCAGGTCCTCTGAGAGAGAGAGAGAGAGAGAGAGAGAGAGAGAGAGAG